>WMED01017943.1:0-12854 GCA_019650415.1 Pipa parva | reverse complement strand
CGAAGTGAGGCGAACACTACGCGCCTCACTTCGGAGGTTCCTGAATTCCCCCCTCTGTCTGTTGAAGAAAACATTACTACGTAGGCAAAAAATAGTAATATTTATCTTCTTTAACACAAAGTGGTGCCTATACGCTGGTATTACAGAGTGTTAAGACCATAGAAGTTGTTCTATCTAGAGTCTAATGTGCCACAAAGTCATCATCTAATAATTAAAACTTAGAAATATCAGGAATACAGTCAGCAGACTAGTCGACTTAGGAGTAAAAGTGGGGAGTTTTATCTCTGTAAAGGAAAGAAATAAAATACGTTTATCAATAGTAATATAATAGACCGAGAGTTAAGGCTCAGCAGTTTATTTTTTTCAGGCTGAAAGTTTTTTCCACTGAAAATTGCATGGCAAGTCCATTGGACAGTCAATGGGGCAGTTTAGATTAGTGGTTTCAAGGCAACAGATTATTAATCAAACATGAAATGCCCTGCCTGTTACGATCTTGCGTATTGGGAAGTTGGTAGCCTCCGGTAGCCAAGGCAAACACTAGGGCGCGGAGTCTAAGGAACCCCCGGTTTTCACCTAGAGCCCCCGCAAGGGGGTTAGGCCTTCGCTGCGAAGGGAACCCAGGTCGCGGCTCCTAGGATTGAGTATCAAGGCAGAACACGGAGAGATTCCCTAAATGGACCAAACAGGCAAGGTGATCAGGCAAGTCGAGCAGGAACAATGGTATAGACTAGGCTGGAATAATAGCTGAAGCAGAACAGGACACAAGGACTGTAGCAGGGCAGGACACCAGGACTGTAACGAGGCAGGACACCAGGATAGGGCAGGAACACGGTAGAAAGGCAGAGACACTGTAACAAGGCAGGAACACTGTAACAAGGCTGGGACACGTATAGGTAGGGTGAGGAGAACCTATAATCAGGCGCCGGTCTATTCTGACAGACTCCCTTATATAGCTAGGGAGCCTGTCAGAAGATCGCGCCAAACAATTCAAAAAGCGCGCCGCCGCGACGTGCGCACTATGACGTCAGTGCGCATGCGCGGCGGCCGCATTCTGGAAGAGCCGCGGCGCCGTGATGCCCGATGCTGGAGCGGCTGGTGCAGGTAAGTATTAATCCTTACACTGCCCATGAAAGGAGTAATTGGTAAACCAAGAAGGTTCAGTTTATTTCTGCTTTAAGTGGTTTGTCACTGAACAATTGAGTCAGATAGGTGATCAGCCAGGACCTTGTGGAGTTGAGACTTCAAGATATGCAGCCAGAGGATGACAGCAGAAGACCAACAGCAACATAAAACCAAACAAATTGTTGTTTGTGTTAGTCCCTGTGTAAATTTTCCCAAGCCACTGTAGGAAACACAATCAGGGAAAATCATCAATAGGTGATGCTAAGTCTATAGTATGATTAATGTGTTGCGGGAAGGAGTAGTCTGGTGCTGAAGACCTTTCGCCAGTGCTTAGCGATCATGGAGTATCAAATTCATAACTGTTTGAGAGGTACTCAAATTCACTACACCTGTTGAATTCACCATTTGATGAATATCCACCTACAGTACAACTCATTCATTTCAGTTTAAAGCTAACTCATTTACAAGTTCTGTATTTAAATAAGTGTCACACCAATCCAAATGGTAATTTTTTTTTTATATATATCTATGTTGCTGGCCTTTAAAGACTAAGCACAGTGTCTGCTTTAAATCTAAACACTTTTATTACACAGCACAGGCTGCAACAATGTAACAATTTTTAAATGTTACTAACACTCTTAAATGGGGACATTTATCAAAGTCGTAAAGGTTTTTTTGAAGGCCTAATGCTGGAGAAACAATGTATATTTTATTAATGCCGGTATCGCCAATTTAAAAATGTTGTTGTTGCCATGTAGAAAATCATTTTTTTAAAGCAGTTTTTTTTTTTTTTTACATCAAAAAAGTTATTTTCGATCTGTAAAAATTAGCGAAACACTTGATAAATATCGAACTTTGGGTTAAGGTTTTTCCCAAAAGGAAATAGAAGGAAGATTGAAATAACTGGATAGGTTAAGAGCATCTAAATGTAAACTAACAATGCATACGTAGCATAAACCATGCCTTTATATTCATATATTAAATTAGCATCTAATTAAAGTAAAATAAATGACAAGACAGAGTATAATTCCAATTGAATTAAAAAAGATAATGGATTTTATACATTTGCTCCATGATTCCAAAGAAAGAAATGCATAGAAATAGACTGCTTGGCCCTGGGGCAATATTTCTCCTCACATTAGCTTTGGACTGCCTGCTTCACTAACTAGCCCATAATAGGATTCAAGTGGATATTTTAATGGCTTATGTTTAACAGATTACACAGTACATATGTAGTATAGACATCCATCTCTCCTCTTCCTGCTTGGCATCCCCTGAAGTCGTTTGACCTTGAGACCATTAATGCCTTTAAAAGTATCTGTATGAAGACTGTGATTCATTGTTACTGTGACAGTAATTCCATTATAAGAATAATAACTAGTCACTCATTTTGTCCAAGAGAAAAAAAATTTGAAGAACTCCTCACAGTAATTTATGTGTCGGGCTGTGAAAATCACTTGTTTATTGGTGTAATGGCTTTTCATACTAAAGACTAACATTGTTTCAAACACTTTCCAAAGGTGACGTTTATAAAAAATAATAATAATAATAATAACCTTTTGATTAAAATTAAATCTCCAACAGTAGGAAATTATTTAATCAACAATATTGCTTTCGAAAGCATTCTTAGTGAAAGTTAAGAATATTTTTACACTAATAAGTCTGTGCGAGTCAGATGGACAGATTGAGGGGGGAATTCGCCATTGTGCAAAGTGAGCTCCGGGTCCTTCAGCTCACTTCGCACAATGGCGAAATGCGCTCACTGATGTCCTACACGTGGACATCAGCGAACGCTTTAAAGGGATTCCAATCTCAGCGAGAGCACTCGAGTTGCTTTGCTGAGACTGGAATCCCTTTAAAGCATCGCTGAAGTCCGCGTGCAGGACATCAGCAAGCGCATAACACCATGTGCGAAGTGAGCTGAAGGATTCGGAGCTCACTTTGCACAATGGCGAATTCCCCCCTCAGTGTTGTACAAAAGGAATACAACTGTTCTCTGTGTGGCTACACTCACCCATTCACATATTGAGGATTATTCAAAGTGTGAATTCCACAGTGTAGTTACATTGCATCCCCTCCCCATCGCCAACAGATTTTCTAATGATTATTTACTTAACTTACACTTTCCCTTGGTGAAGAAGTGAACAGCATCAGACACTATTCGATGCTTAGTGTGGCATATCAGATACAAAGTGATATGTAGTGATGCAACTTTGCCCAAGTGAAGTGACAAACTTTCCTGTGATTTCCCTAGATCTGTTTAAAGGAGAAATAACTGTATCTTTCTTTAGTGCTGTTAATAGGCAAAATTGATTATAAGGAAGGACATTGTCACCAATTTTGTTCCCCACCACACACTGTTCTGTGTTCATGTTGCTAATTGTTTGCAATATTTTCTTTGTTTTTGGAGTGTACAGTCACCTTATGTTAAACAGAAACCTTCCCATTGGCCCCCTACTTTAACACTTTCAAGTCAGTGTAAGGCTCGGCGAATTTGCCACTGTGATACTTGATAAACACCCAAATCGCCATCCTACTCACCACAATGCAGAAAATTCTTTACTGAATATGTGAAATGATGGAGTGGCAAGTGGGCACAAATTCACACCTACCTATTCACACAGGCTAATGTTTGGACATTCATGAATAACCCCATATATGATCTGACACTCAATGAAAATTTCTGCAGCTTTAGTGCACTTTACCTAGTCATTGTGGCACTCTATTCATCCCAACAGAGTCACAAAATAATCCTACAATTTCTATGTTTCCTGATTTATCATTCCCTGATAACTGCATGAAAAACACTGTAAAATCTCATCAGTCACGTCGTGCAACTTCAGTTTTTAAAGCTATGTGATTGTTGTGGATATGGATTTGGACAATCACAATTAGGCTCTCAGTAGACTGAAGGAGCCCCAGGAGGTTTAGAGGCATCCTAAAAGGGTTTGATAAAAAATTATTAACATATATCTTGTTATACTATATGTATAAAACATACTCTAAAAGTGTAAAAATGTCTAATGTTGATGGAAAGTCTTTCACATTTAAGTTAGCACGTGCCACTGTATGATGGGTATATTGCGTTGGAAATCAGCAGTTATATAAAAACAGATGGCCTTGACAGTTCCCCACGGGCCTAAATGTAGTCTGGAGTCCACTGCATGTGCTCTGTTGCTTAATATAATTGCATCAGTAAAACATAACTAGCCATCGTGAAAGACTGAAAAATGATCCAGCTTAACGACTACCCATGTAGTCCACGCTACCACCTGTTTCATAATACCACCCACAACTCTCTATATCTAGTGCATGGAAGAGGGATTTTAAATTGACCTGGTATGCTAAATTGTTTTTCTTTAGTGGAAAATCTAATACAAAAATCTAATATACTGACCCCTATGGTTCCAGGACCTATTAGCAGGAATGACCTCAGCAGGTAAAAATATCAAAAACTTAAGTAATGGTCATCGACTGTGTCCTCCCAACACTAACATACCACCTACCCAAGGAAACCATTCCTTTTGTACTCACCAGTCCAATAACATAAACAAAGATGGCTGTTAGCAGGCTGGCAACCTACAAACTCCAATGGCTGTGAAATTATATTTATGCTTCCTATTTTGAATATTTTGAAGACTGATATGGTCTAAATTATTCATGGATTAAATCCTATGTACTTGCTTCTTCTTCTGGAAAAAGGGCCTAAAATCTTTGAGGTAATAATAAATAGGCCTATTGTGTAGAAAGTTTTGAACAATAAGTTTTTTTTTTTTTGCAAAATAAATTCATGGGTTCTAAAACCAATTGGAATTATCCAGTAAAATCCTGTCATTTAAATGAGCCCCAAGGATCTCAGGCCTGGCCTAGACTTGTAAAAGATCCTGAAGCCACAGTTTCCTTGGGCCTAGTGTTAATATGACCCGTTACTTGTTACATTAAAGGAACATATGAGACCATAAACAGAGCTCTTTGCATAATTTTGCGTGCACGTACACGGGTACTTCTACTATTGACTAAGCAGCAGAGTGCTGTCAAGGTGCAAATGTGACTAGGTGAAGTGCTCCGAATTAACCTGTTTATCTTCACCAGATCAGAGTGGCAAATTAAAGGGTTAAATGGCAGGGCTCCAGTGTTGTGTAAGGCAACTGTTTCTGTCATAGTGACATAGCCGTAGACAGAACATAGAATACAGTTAGCGGGATATAGTGAGGATGACATCACTGCCTTCACTTGTTCAATTTGCCTCATTCCACATGATTTCTCATCCTGCTTATATGCCACTCATGTGCCACTGTCCATCTGTCCACCAATATTATTTGCGGCTTAAAGAAGAACTATAGTCAGAATACATCTTTACCTATGCAGTACTATACCTTAGTGAGAAGTGTTTCTCCCCAGTAGATCTTTCATGTGAAGCAGAATGATATATATAACAGAGCACTGATAAACTCCTGCACCAGGAAATGTGTGTGATATAACTGCTAAACACAAGAATAAAAAGCTGCCTGGCTGCTATTAGTTAAGCAGTGTGCTGACCGTTTGGCCTCATCACACATGCTTTATTTATAGTCCTGAAATGCAGATTAGAGTTTGGGACTTGGGAAAGTTAACTTCTGCGCAGGCGTTACATTACACATTAGGCAAAAATGTCCAGGTGAGGGGACCTTTTCACGGAAAACTGGCTGGTACACATCACACACATTTCCATGCAATGCCAAAGGTCCGCCATCCCTGCACTAAGCTATAGTACTGCATATATAAAGATGTAATCTGAGTATAATTCTACTTTAATCAATAGTGAGAAGTGAATTTGTGACTATTTTGGTGATGCGACTCAAATTGTAGCAAGGTGAATTAGGCCTTGAAGTGAAAGTGAAACAGGTGAATTTGGAGCAGATCTCCTAGTAGTCAAAGACTTGTGCACAAGCATTCTAAATGATGCGGAGTGCTCTGTAAGATCGCGACTATCGTAGTTGCCCAAATTGGTTGCGTATTCACAACTTCGCAGAGATTGCTCAATAAGCGAACATGATGATGTGGAGAATATATGCAAATTCACACCTTTACGTGACAATTCAGACTTCAGTCAACAACCCCCTCCGACTTTTTCTACTTTTTTTATAATTGAGCAACTTGGTTTTATTACACAGATCAGATTACAACTTGTGTAACAGTGTTGAAAAGTTAAAAAACTGCTCCTTGGGTGATGGTTCCTACACAAGAAGATAAGTGAGGTGGCTCAGTAGTTAGCACGAATGCCTTGCAGCTCTGGGTTCAAGTCCACCCTGGACTTCATCTGCATTGAGTTTGTATGCTCTCCCTGCACCTGCGTGGGTTTCCTTCCACAATCCAAAAATATACATCTGTGTCTGTCTACTGAATAGGGAAACTAGATTGTAAGCTCCTTGGGGCAGGGACTGAGGTGAATGAAAATCTCTGTAAAGCGCTGCGTAATTTATCAGCACTATATAAATGAATCAATACAACTATTGAAAGGATCAAACTAATAATGAAATGACAGAGAAAAAGTTTGTTTTATGAAAAGTAATGTAATACAAAAACATAGGTTTTGAGTTTCTCTCCCCTTTAAAGGACCAGCAAAATCCCAAAAAATAATAGTTCTAATTTGGGTTGACATGACAGTTACTTACATACAGCACTTGTACATACTTTACTTCTGAAGTTTAATTCATCAATTGTATTGCTTCCTTGTGTATTTAACTTTACGGATCACCCAGGTCCATTGTTTTCACTAGATGTCTAGAAAATACATATTCAGGAAGTGTGTTTGAAAGTCCAAAGGCGCTGCGCTATCTCTGCTTTTCCTAAGCAGGCCCAAGAAATTCCATTTTTGAAATACGTTCTCAGTCACGTTCACCCAAGAATTACGGATAAATGAAGTTACGTTAAATTGTATCTTCAACATGATTGTTGAGACTGTGCCACATTAATAAATACCCTACACAATAAAAAGATCAAGGCAAGATAAAAGATTCCCAGTGATTACTTCTAATCTATGGATTTGCAGTTGGTTTTTCATGCCAGGAGGGTGTGGAATCCAATGCAAATGAATAGTCTTTGAGTACTATTAGACTGTCTAGGCCTGGGCAACACATAATGTGTTCTTTTGAGTGTATGGGATTTTGTTATCAGTGAGACCTATGAATGTAACACAAGACATTTTTAATTATGTGTTTAAGATCAGGAGCATTTTAGGGCATAGTAAGGGCCCCTGGGCTGAACAAAAGAATGCACGACAGCTGTGTTGACAATGTAAAGAATGGACCATACACATTTTGACTTCAGATACATGGTGGCAGTGTCTGATTGGAGTGGGGGAGGAAGCGCTGCTCATCATTCTGCAACTGTTTATAAATATGTAAATCTCTCAAATCCACTTAATCGGCAAAGCTTAGAGAATGGTCAGGCCCCAGCTGCTGCAGAACCCTCAGAGAAGCAAATCCTTTCTTTTTTTTATCCTATCAGTAATTCTTTCTAATTGTTTTTCTTATAAGCTTGTTTTCCCAAAAGGGAAGCAAATTATATTTGCGTAACTTCTTACTCTGCAACGCTGAAAATATATTATGCGCTTTCTTGAATAAACAGCGACTGCATTTTAACAAACATTTTGAATCATAATTATAAAAGTATGAATTGGCCCATAAATGCATCAATTCTAGGTATTTCCACCTTTCCCCGACTTCGCATATTCAGCAAAAAAAATATTTTTTTGTGTGATGTGGCAAATTCGCCCACAATTCGACTAAGGCGTACTGGAATTAATACAATGATTTAAGTTCCCCAAATCAAAATTGCCAAATTGGGGGGGAATACAGCAGGGTTCCTGTGACTATACTGGCAACCAGGGGCGGTTCTGGCCCTATTGGCGCCCTGGGTGTACGTCTTGACCTCCCCCCGCACCTCACCCCCCACTCACCTCCAACAGCATTCCAGCGACGCACCTCCTCTGATGAGGTAAGTTGAATGCAACGGCACTCCTTAGATGTTTGGGTCTTGCCAGCAGCTGCCCAATACAGCCAACAAGACCCGAAGCAGCCAAGGAGCGCCGTCGCATTCAACTTACCTCGTCAGAGGAGGTGTGTCGCTGGAACGCTGTTGGAAGTGAGTTTAGCGATGGGCGATAGCTCCCCTCAAATAGATTGCGCCCTGGGCAGTCACCCACATCGCCCATCGGTAGAACCGGCCCTGCTGGCAACATTTCACTCAAAAGGTTTATCTACTAATATGAGCTAGGAAAAGTCCTGTAAAAACAGTTGTTGTAATTTATGCAACTATTCTCTTGGAAAAATACTAGTGACCATAACGCAACAAAGTGGCGACATTGTCTTTTCTTATATTAAAATATGTGTATTGGCAATGTGTAAAAATTAAAAATGAAAGAGATAGTTTTATTGACATGGTCTCCTTTAAGCGTTTGAAGATGACATCACTGCACTACAATATGGATATTCATAACAATTCTCTACAATATGTCACTGCTACTATTCTCCCGACTACAGTCAAGAAATGCTACGCAATAATTCACTTAATCACTGCAATAATATGCTGGTAAATATGCACAAATGACTTTGCTACAGTACTACAAAGTTGTTGCATAATAGTGTAGCCAATTCACTTCAGGGGCGAAACTTATTAAACTCAGAAAGACCGCTCTTGATGCGCATGCTGATGTCCTGCGCGCGGACATCAGCATGTGCATACTACCATTTGCGAAGTGAGCCGAAGGCTTCGGAGCTCACTTTGCTGAATGGTGAATTCCCCCCTCGGTCTTTCTGAGTTTACCGAGTGAAATCTTGCGAGATTTTTTCAATCTTGAATTTTTTCACATTTTTTCCAATGGAAAGATTAGCAATAATTTACATTAATAGCAAGGCTACCTTTCCATTGAAAATTTCAAAAAATCGAGATAGAAAAACTCGATCTCGAAAAAACCCTCACGAGAACAATGCGAGGTTTCACTCAGTAAACTCATAAAGACCCAGAGTGGTCTTTCAGAGTTTAATAAATTTCACCCGAGTGAATTCACTCATTAATAAATAATACCCTCAACTGTTAATACTCATTCAATGAACTGTAAATAATATTGTTATACTACACATTAGCACTAGAATTTATATAGACCTTTAGGTAACTTAGAACGTTATAAATGGCAAGTTCTGACATCATGATTAGCTGTTTAAATTTAAAGCAACTAGTATCACTTTACCTTGCTATGTGGAAACATCATGTTGAAACATGTTAATCAATGCTTTACCTTCTCCAAGGGTTACTTCTCCTTACTGCCTGTGCATCCCTCAGCTGCCACTGTACCCCTCCAGGGAGTAAATACTTGGTAGGAGATCATGGGATTTGTAGTAATGCATGTTATGAAACATTATTACATGGAAACAAATATTTTATTGTGTTACAGTAAAGAAAAGTTAAAAGGAGCTTGCAACATCAGTAACTCCTCTATGCAACTGCCATGTGACTGTAATGCTGAGAAATCAGTTCCTCTCTTTAATGCCATTGTAATACAGTGCATCACATCCTCCCCCATAGCATCCCATACAGTGCAGCACTATCCCTATACAGTTCCCCACTCTTTTCCCCAGTATCCCCATATAGCATCACCCAAGTTTATTAAATGTATAAATACATACATGCAAGAGGTAAAGAGGGACAATTTAATGCAGCAAAATTTTAAATGCAATGGCTCCACCCAAACCCCATCCCTTCTCGTATTGGTCATACCCCCAAATCCCCTTTTTTTTTTTCAGCAATCGTTTGAAAGTGCATGAGCGGCCATCCTTTAAAACAAATGGAACAAAAGAAATTAATATGTGGGTAAATGGATAGAAACCTTCCTATGCGATAACAACCCTTGAAAGTACCAGTTGTGGGAAAGACTTCCAGTGAATGAGGATTAGTTAGTGTCAGTCCCTTTGTCTAGTAAGCAGTCTGGGAAAACTGCAAGGGCAGCCAGAGCCCAACAATGTATGAAAAGAGACTCTAGTTAGTTTTCTAGTATCCAGAACATTAAAAGGCAGGGCAGGCTTCCCAGTGTAAAGAGGAGGCTAATGAAGGTGGAGAAATATGGTGGAAGGCAGGGAGCTGTTTATTATATAACCATATGTATATCAACTGTACAGTTGTGATGTCACCACTGTAAAATTATATAATGTACCCCTTTCTGTAAATTATAAGAATATTAATAGTCACTGAGGAGTTGATCGCAAAAAAGCACAAGGCTACTGGCTGATTTATACAGGGCATGGAACTCCAGGGTAATTTTTAATATCCTCATAATTATCATAACAATATTATTATCTACATAATATTTATATTATCTACATACTATAAAAGGCTGTTTGGGAAAACACATTTGCAGCTCGAACCCTTTTTTTCTGACTTGATAATCATTGCTGCTAAAACAGCTTTTCTCGTTTTTTTTTCCAGTTTCAGATCTTGATTGCGCTAGTTTATCACCCAGAATACTTTAGTTTAAGGCTGCAGTGTTATAATAGTTTGTTCAGAAAGATTACAATTCCCATGATGCCATGGGACACTCATAAGAAAGTATTAGTGGCAGGCAGAAGAACTTGTTGGTCCTCATTTGACCTTTTGGCTGACATAAAATTATGTGGTGCAATGTTAACTATGTTTCAGAAATTGCATGAGTTTACTGCCTGCATTTCACATGATCCACTACTGGGCAAAGGGGTGGCGCATCCAGTGGGTCCACTCTTGCCTTTTATAATTAAGCCAACAACTACACAGGGGGTGGCAGCCTAATCTTTTTATTATAACACTGCATTTAATATAGTCATGTCATGACATGGAAGTGTTAAAATACGTAGCGCTAAGAAATCATGTTTAGCGGGATATTAAAAGCAGAACAGCAGGTCTTCTTAACTTCCTGACTTGGCGCACACACTTTTATCCCATAAACAAGGTAATTGTAAAAAATGAACACAGACCTTGTGACATGCAAGGACAACTTCGGATATGGGATAGTTTTGTATTTTAACTCCCTAAACTCCAAAGTGGAAGAAACTGTCAGGGATTAATTCCTGAGGTGTCAGGAAGGGAAGAGGGGGGGTGGTCTACGCAACATTTCATTGGCGATCTCTCTGAGCTCTGGCACCCAAGAGATTAATCATGCACAGCTGCTAGGGATCACCAACACCTTTTAAACAAATTCACCAGTCATGGGAAATGTGCTTAGGGGTTGTGGTCCTGCAGAGAAAAAAAACAGGACAAAGATGCATATAATGAGTATTATTCTTTCCTTCTGAAAACTAATCTCCTGTATATTGCCGTTCACTTATCTGTCTCCTGCCTTCTTTAAAGTTCAAAACTGTTTTGGCTTACATTTGGGGGCTTTAAATCTGAGCGTTATATAAACTGCATGCCCGGCTTGTTTTCACAGCAATAATTATACATATATTATATGTACAAAGCCAAGGGATGCATGTAGAGATATGGCGCCAGTAGGAAACGGTTCGTAAACATACCCTTTTTTTTAACCCAAGAAAGGGATTACTGCTTTAGGTTCAAAGCATCTTTTTTTATTTAAAGAGGGTATAATTATTTTTTCTTCCCAAACAATCCTTTTCCTAATATAGCATTATTTTTTTTTTTCTTTACCTGCTAAATAATTGTCGTGCTGCTATTATCTAATGCTGAAGAAAATCTCAGTAATGTAGAAATTGTTATAACTCTTTCTGTAACGGTTGGCGTTGCCGCCGTTTCTTACCTAGCAGGGGGTCTCGGGCGCGATCTCCTTAGGCACACGAGCCGCGCCTGCCAGGTCTTTAAACACTGCCGGCGCGCTCCCATGACACGTATATGTCGGGAGCGCTCCCGCTGCATCAGGACGCAGCGGGAGATATAAAAAGCTGGACAGCTTGGGCATTCGGTGCCTAAGCTTCCAGCTAGTTAGGTCTTTCAGTATTTTTGCGTTATAGTGATTCCTATTACTGTTCCCTGTTGCTTGCATTCAAGTTATCTTTCCCAGCCTGTTCCAGTGTTGTTTCCTGGTGGATGCAAGTTTTCTCATTAAAGAGATATACGCCTAATATTCTCCAAGCTTTCCAAGTGTGATATCCTGTTCCTGTTACAGTCCTGTGTTCCAGTACTAGCAACTACCTTTGGAGGGTATGCTCGGGGGCCGCGACCTGGGTGTCCTGCGCAGCTAAGACCAGTACCTCCTTGCGGGGGTTAAAGGTGAAGACCAGGGGCCTCTTACACTCCGCGCAGTGTACCTAAAGTCAAACTCCAAGGTAGTACAGTGGGTCCACTCTCTGCTCGTGACACTTTCAACCTGCTTTGTGATCTAAAAACAAGACATCCATTGAGCTTTCATGCAAATGCTATGTTTGCTGCTAGTGCGAAAGATATTCTTTTCCTATTTTAATATCAACTTGTATCAATTCTGAAGGAATTCTTCTTAGTATGACAGAGGCCCAAGGGAGCAGCCATGGAATTTAGGAGGTTAGTGAGGGTGGCCAACCCTTCGGAAAAAAGACTTTTACTGACAAAAAGAAAATTAAGATGTAAGATGTGTTTCATTGAAATGAATTCTGCATTACATGGTGAATTCAAAAATGGAACCTGACATAAGAAGAATTGAAAAATGAAGTGTTGTATTTTCATGATTTTATGCTTGTAATTTACTACACTCATACTATGTTAATCACTTTCCCATGTCTGTATTATAATTGTAT
>WMED01017942.1:0-11267 GCA_019650415.1 Pipa parva | reverse complement strand
CCCCACTCCAAACTTGTGGTGAGAGGCCCACTATCAGATGCCAAACTAGGGGGAGGAATAGAGGACTAGGGACCTGGGACCACAGGGCAGAACCCATAAAACAGAACTGTCCAGCAGAATCCAGGACACCTGGGAGGTATGCTTGGGAGTGAGTTCGTAAAATAATTTGGTTTTCAATGATGTTGAACACCCTTTTTAAATGACCAGTAACAATATGATCATTTTAATTTGGATTGATATGCCTGTTATTTCTACCAGTGCTTGTTAAAATATTTTGTACAAAAATCCAGATTTGTTATCTTTTTCAAAATAGAGAACTGCAAGGTGCTGCCATCTCTATTTGTTTAACAGGAGTTTTAGCTCAACAACAGCTGAAGAATACTGGGCAGCCCTAAGGTCTATTATATAAACACGCTTCATCAGTAAAAGCTTTGGACTGACTTGATTTTTTTTGGTCAGTGTTTTGAATGACCAAGAGGATGCATTACACTTTATATATATTGTGTAATATATCAGCACTATATAAATACAATACAATACAAAATACTGTATTGCAGAACAACAGAACCATCTTGTGGTTAAACATGCAAATAACTGGTTAGTTTAAATAACTGCTTATGGTTTGTACAACAAAGTGAATGTAACATTTCAGTGCAGACCCTAACATTTATTTTATTAACACGCTTCATCAGTAAAGTCTTTGGACTGACTTGATCTTTTTTGGTCGGTGTATGAATGACCAAGAGGATGCATTACACTTTATAGGTTTATTGCAGGACAAGGGCACCATCTTGTGGTTAAAAATGCAGATAACAGGTTTTTTTTTTTGTTTTTTGTTTTAAAACTGCTTATGGTTTGTTCAGCAAAGTGAATGTGACATTTCAGGGCCTCACTATTTAATGTAACAGTATGATATCTCTTTTAATATTAAAATGTAAAAGTTATTGCATTTACATAGCACGCTGTTTAAAAAGAGTGCTCCGGGTAACAATGTGCACAGGATATAAACACATTAAGAGAAGAAAACTTCATCTGTGGTGTTCTTTAGGAGCTGGAGGCCTTAAGTGACTACTCTTTTAGCTTACTGGATGAGTCAGCCATACAAATATACTAATTGGAATCACTTAGAGATTCATGTACAGAATAGTGCTATTCATTTTCCCATTTCAGGTATTTCCCTAGTTTACTGTATATAAAATGCAACTGCCAGTACGTCAACTTTTACATTGGGGTGGATCCAGTGTTGAATTCCTCTAGTGATAACCTCTTAAAGAAGAATTCAGGTGCTACGTTAATCTGGGGGTGATTTATCTTGGGCTATGGATACTTACCAATCTGCTGACTTTAGCCTCACAATGTCTCCTCCTTCTTCTTTCACCCAGTCTTCTTTCTGCAGGTTTCACAACATGAGTCCCTTGCAGGTAATGCCTTCATTTCCAAACATCACTGATGCAAGCAAGTGCAGATGCAATAATAGATCCCAATATGGCTTCTGCACTTGCTCATATAAGCACTGAAGAAGGAAGTAAGGAAGTGCTTGGGATTGTGACACTTGGAACCTGCAGAATGAAGAACTAGCCAACTCAAGATGAATCACCCCTAGATTAAGAAGCACTTTAGTTCTACATTAAGATTCTAATAGAGTGCTACTGACAATCATGGTGATAAGTAATTCTAATCCAATGATATTCTGGGCTGATAAAATGGTCTACCATAGGGGGCATGGTGTGGTGCTATTATATATAGTATATAGTAGCTGAGAAGAGAAAGAAACTTTTTTTTTTTTTTGCTTGTTAATAGCCTGTAGAGAGAGTGAACATAAAACCTAGCAAAAAGTGAACATATATATAACTAGCAAAAACAATCTTGTTGGTGCTTGCTGTTCCCTTTTTAAAATAAGTAAAGCTATGATAAAATTTGCTATTAGCCAATAAATTAGATACCTACAATTAATGCTAATTTATACAAATTGTTGATGTAATATTTCTAAACACATTTTTTCAGAGTTAATATCCTAAAAACGAGTTCATCTAAAACATTATAGATTAATAACAGGATAGAAGTGTGCATAATCTATTACCTAGAACTGTTTTATTGTGGGGGTCACTGAATTGATTCGCAGCCAGGATCTCATAGCAGGCTTCCTGCAGCATTTGAAGCATTTTTTGCAAATCTTGATACTCATGGGCAGGAAGCTCCTTGCACTGCCCAGTACTGAAGTCCAGCACTCCAAGAGCTCTTCCTGCAGAGTTGCGGAGAGGAACAGCAAAGTGCCGTTCTCCATAGGCATCTGTTGTGATAACTTCTGAGCTGTCAGCACATTTAAACAGGTAATCCCTGCTCACAAGAATAGAAACCAGAAATAAGTCATGTCAGGTCTGGCTACATGATTTCCCAAAAGGAATTACCATATGGTACAGCATCTCCCAATATGCTTCATATGTTTGTTGCATCTGCTCTTTAAATAGATACAGTACTTATCATTCTAAGCACACCAAAACATTTCTGGGTGAAATACTGACCTGAAGAGGTTGTCCCTCCTGTGTAATGTAGCTGGAGAGTTAAATATTTCAGACATCCCTGTGTTATTATCTGTGCACATCATTTTACGAAACAAGTAACCCTGTAACTAAAACACACACTATTACTATTGTGGGAGTTCCTTAGAGAAATATATTGTATTTTATTGGAATCGTAAGTGTAACACTGACATTTGCCACAATGTCATCTTACTGCAGGCTTAGTTTTCTGCAACTTTCCTATACACTAGCAAGTTCCTTGAACAACACAAGCAGCTTCATCAAAAGTATGTAAGAGATTGGTTGCTTGCAACTCTGTTTATAAAAGGGACACAATAATTTGTGGGTCATCTCACAATGATAGTTCTAACAGTTTTCTAAACTAACCCACCTACAGCCCACCCCCTGCAGTGACCAATTCTAAACAGCTATGACAAATGAAAAAATCTTTCTACTTAGGCAGAACACATAATCAGATAATGCTGAGCTTTATGAAGTATACTTAATCAGAAAACCTAATCAGGACCAATTAGCATGGTTGCTCCTACTCATATCATATACAACTAGCAAAAACAATATTGTTGGTGCTTGGAGTGAAGTTATGTAATATCATGTGTGAACTGGTGGATCAACCAATTTTTTTTCAGCAAGTATTTAGGAATTTAAGTAATCAATGTTACTATGAAAAGTAGAAAAACAAGGTTAATTGGAGCCAGCATATTTTTATAGCCACAACCTATACAACTGGAAGTTCTGTCTGATTACTACTACTACATACCTTATCAGCACTGGGCTCCATTAGGTATGTGGTAATCATGCGGATATTGGGAGCTCGACTGTAGATCCAGGTAAGCGCACTGCTTATTAGCTGGAGAATGTCCTTAATCATTTGGATATGGTGAAATGCTGCACTAAATGCATTTGTGACACCCTGGGGTATACATAATAAACACTTAGATTAGATATATAGATTAAATTAAGGTAATCTACTACAGTAACTAAAAATAGAAATCAATACAGTTCACAACAGGCTCATTTAATCTGGACTATGTTCATGCACTAGGCCTTAAAGGAGAACTAAAGTTATAAATAGCAATCAAATATACAGTATAAAAAAATCATTATTATTATTATTATTATTATTATAAGTAGCACTTTACAATAGTGCTATTTATAAATTAGCACACAATAATTATTATGTAAAGATTACATAATGAGGTCCTTTCCCCCATCTGACTTCTGCCAGGAAGCTAATCCCCACTGGTGGTGCACAAAGGACATGTACCGGTAATCTATGATGATCTAAAGCAAATGCATTTTATTTGTAGTGCTATATCCAGTCAGGAAGAACAATGTTAAAGATTCAATCGGCTTAAGTTGTAATACTGTCAGAACTTCAGCAGTGACATCACAGGTCTGGATTTGCATTTATAATGTAATAAAAATTAATGCTGTAAGTCTGCATGGCTGTGAAATGCCTTGACTTACATTGCTCCTACCTAGAGCATAGCTAATAGGGTGTATAACATATTCGGGCTGCATATTTGAGTTAAACCATATCTGACATTGCCATAATTTCACCTGGTTTATTTCAGGGAAAAGAATTCTGCAAGACATGTGACTCTTCTACATTTTCTTAAAAGCCAATAGTGGGTCAAGGTTTCATGGAGATCTAGAAGCATAAGGACAGCAGTACTAAAAGTCTAAGGGGGGTTATTCTCTAAATTACAAATTCAACTGTCAAATTCTCAAACAGCGGACTCTCATAGCAAATCTGTGACTGCGACAATTCTCCCATTGTAAAGTCGCGACTGCAACAATATTGACACGACTGCGACAGCAGCAGTGTATTGCATCTGTCTTAAGCTGGCAAATTCAAACCTTTATGCAACAATTCGTACTTTAGAGAATAATCCCCTACATAACCACATACAATTAAAATAAGACAAAGACAAATGATATGATTTCTCACGTTCACAGACATGCCTGGTAAAAGCTGATTTCATGTGTGAGGAAAATGTTTCTTTCATGTGGGTCCCTCAGGGTATCAATAGAGAGTGTACCAAATACCCGCTTATTTACATCAGTAAGGGGCAAGACAAGGAGTGACCCCTTGCGTTCTTCTTCTGGACGATCTGTATTCCAGAAATGAATATTTCCATGGTACTGAACACGTGGCACATGTTGCGGCATTCCACTCTCCACTGCTGCAAAGCTACATTTAAGTATTTTAGTCATAATAAAGGAAAAGCAAGATAAATTACATGCAACTAGAAAAATCATCAGCTAATAAAGTAAGGTAAGTATATGTAAAGAATGCAACAATTTTGTAGGAATTTTATAATTGCTTTAGCAGTATTAATATAAATAAATAAATCATGTGTTGAGTGTTTTTCATTGCTGTTGTATATCAGCAGCAATCAGATAATCTTATTTTATGGTTAGCATCATGTGTATTTAACTCCCTTTCCTATTCACAGAAACATTTTTCATCACATACTCATGTAATCTAAACAGGCAGAAGAGCCAGAAAAGTTGTGGATGCCTACAGGTACATGTTGAGCCCCCTGAGACTCCTACACTGTGAACAAGCCAGAGTTCTTATCTGTTCAGCTACATAGTTTTGCTGTAATGTTTTTGTTAATGGGAAAAGCCTCCATTTAATATCTTAACAGGAAATAATGAAATTAACATATGCCAAACATTGTTGACAAACCACCTCATGCGGATCTGCCATGCATTTACATTAGAACTGCCATAGCATCACATCACAAATCTCTACCCGGAGGGAGTTTATGATTGATAAACATCTGTGGGCAGACTTTCAACTAGTACCACAAATAAAGAAGCAGTAAACTACATAGTGTGACATTGCCCTTAAGGTCATCCTAACTTATGGGTACATTGTTAAGCAGTCACTCCTGAATCAACACAAATCTCTCCTTAGGAAGAGAAGAGTTTTCTTGGTATAAGAATCCACATCAGTCATAGCATAGTTGTCTATAAAATGCTTCTATTTACCTGTAAATAGATAGTTTAGTTTTAGTAGGTTTAATGGTAGATTTAATAGTAAGAAACCTTTTTCAATTGCTAGGGCTTAGTTGCATATAGGATTAGCGAGCAACTTAAATTACTTTTAAAAACAACTTTTAGACAATAAAAATAATGTACCCCAGAAAACCAAAACCCAATAATGTACCCCAGAAAACCCAAACACACAACAATAAAATTCAGGAATTCTGTTTTAAAGATGACATTTTCAGAACTACTGCATACGAATGTTGCTAATCCAACTTGCAATTTTCTTTTTTAGGTATTACTAGTCCTTTAAGGCAGAATGAGCTCTGCCTCTCAGTTTTGAATGGAAGGTAAAACTACATCACAGCTTCATATTGCCTACCAACTGGAAAATAATTATTAGATCTAGGTATTGCTCTCTTTTTTAAGACATGGCTGAACTAGAGTGGAGTCCACAGAGTAGAAACAAATATGTGTAAATTTTATATTTTACTTCTTTCTTACCTCACACCCTTCATGTCTCTTTGCAGTGTCTTGTTTAGTACATACACTGCATCATCTGAGGTACAAGCTATATATCGTATGACCTCTGACCATCCTTCTCCTGTCGACTTCCTCTCTAGAAGGCCAATGTTGGCACTGATTCTTTTGTTATTGCCATGGGCCTCTGCATCCTAGAAATAAACACTGGATACTGTGTAACTCCACACTGGTAAACTATTATTTAAAGTAAAGTTATTGACCAAACTATGCATATATATTATATTTATAATGTATAAACTTAAACATTGAAAAGTAAAAACAATTTTGAGTTTTTGAGTTCTCACCTCTTAATCAAGCAGCCCTGCTCCTGCAGCAGATCTATGTAAAAGCATTTCCTGTATAGTGCTGAGAAGCCCCGCCCCCCAGTGAGGTCACACAGTGATGCTGTGTGCTTGTTCATGTAAGTATCCTGAGTGAGCTGCATACAGACACACACACACACACACACACAAACAGGCACTCACACAAACGCACGCACGAACGCGCTCGCATTAACAAATAAGCACACCTAACAGCAGCCATGTATACTGTTTCATTGGGGGGGAACTATACCTTTTACAAATCGGTTGGATACTCTTTTCATTCCCTGCAATAGTTTTTTACAGAGGTAGTGATGTGACTCCAGTTCGTCACGTGAACGCACGTCACATGATTGATGGGTGCGTGCTTTCACTGCAAAGGCCCTGCAGCATTAAAAATCCGACAGATTCTGTCATTTTGTTGAACAGAGAGTGTGAGAGGGGAGGAGGTGTGGCTTCCTACACTAAAGGAAATCCAGTTAGAGCAGTGAACTGTTACAGAGAGATAACAAGTGCTGCAGAGTGAAGAAGTGAGTGAGGATTTTATTAATTGTTTTTACACTTTAGAATACTTTAATGGGGCAATCTTTATAAATAGGGTTTACTTACACTTTAAGTAACAGTGTCACACCATGATGCATCATATAGGCAGACTCAAGGTTCATTTCACAGATAAGCTGAAATATGATTAAGAAGCTCACTCCTACTCATCATTACACCAAAACAATCTCACTTGTGTTTAAATCTGCAGGTAACTGCACAGGTTAAAATTAATCTCAGACTTTATTCTAAATGCTATCTGCTTATATTACAGTGACCTCTATTGGCACACTTAGAATAGAGGAAGAGAACTGAGAATTGGATACAGTTTATCTCAAAAGATTTTTCAATTTCAACATTTATCACAAACCAAAAATATTTCTGCTTGTTTTTTGCCAGTGTATTTTTTTGCAATTGCCTCCTAAAATGTTACATCAGCCCATTAATGCTTAATTTATAACATTTTTCAAATTTCTCACATCTTTGGGATTCATGCAGTTGCATTCTTTACCTTGTGCAGTGCCTGAAACACAGCTTTGTACACTGGTTGCAGCCTCCCTCCACTTGTTTCAGAGATCACCTGGATTTGCTGAAGCCACTTCCTACGGGAAGCACCTCTCAGCTTCTCCACCTGAGATCGTTCCACATTAGATGTCAAGAATTCCACCAGATTATCAAATGTCTCTACTTCTGGACCCGGCAGGTCACTGACCACACCCAGAATGTACTTGCAGAATTCAGTAGCTGACAGTTTCTTTATGCTCCTCTGGGACTGAGAAGAGTTTAATGCCTCCCGTTCTGGAAAAGTAAAAAATATATCTCTATTGTATATGTATAAGCGCTAATTTTATCTGACCACATGAACTCCACTCTACTCAACAGAGGTTTGTCCCTCACTTAAATTATGAGTAGTGCTGTATTCTGCAATAAATAGGTGCCAGAGGCATGACACTCTTTTATTTAACAACTGCTGAAACATACACATAAATCTGGAACTTGCAGCAACATGGAAATTCATAAGAAGGTAAGTTTTCATGCTTTTTCAGGCACCCAACTCATGGGAATTACTCCAAGGGATATTCAGATTCCAGCATCTGGGAGGTTCTCTTCCTGAGTGCCCTTCACTCCATAAGGAAAATACAACATCCAGACCTGGGCGACTTCTACCCTGAGGCCCTGTCTCGAGACAAGCTCTGATGTAGGTGCTGAATTTCATATAGCACACCTGGGTATACTAAACCCACTGCTCTCCTTATTGGGGTGAATGCTACCCATCTAGCTAGGGCTGTTTGTCAATTCTAAAGTGAGCTATAACATAGGCTTGCTAACTCAGCCTGACAGGTGGGTCTTTCAACCTTCATATGAAGGCCCAAAAACCCATTCCTTCCAAAATGGAACAACTTCTATAACCCTGGGACTGCCCAGTAATTCATTTAATAGCACTTCCTGAAAATATACAGTAGTTAAGTACAATAATAAATATGCCCCACCAGATGGAGCTACTACTACTTTAAGCATAATACATTATTGAAAGAAACCAAGGTAGAAGAAGGAAATACCTTTAATACTTTAACTATTAACTATTTATGTTTTGCATTTAACCTATTATTTAAAAAAGAATTAGTTATAAACCAATACAGTAATACTGGTTCCAGGAAATATACCAAAGCAGCATTATGTCCCTCTGAACTAATATTTATAAAATGACTTTTTATACTGAATAATCCATATTTCTAACTGAATTATGATTATAAATATTGCAAATATTCTATACAACATATTTTACTAAGACATTACTGAAACATTTCTACTTCAATGTAGAAAAGCAGTTGGTGAAACAAACAATTCTAGGTTATATAGGAAAAAGGGAGTAGCGGAGAGGACAGTAATAATAGGGATCTATATGTCACTGACTTGTCCAGAGAAAGACATTAATAAGAGATAAACTGTTAAACTCACACTTTACCATTTAATTTTTTTGTTTTAAATGATCAAATATATAAAAAGAGCTTTAAGACCTACAGTATAATGCGCAATTTAGTCATTGATTATTTGTGCCACTGGTGTAACTATCTCAGGTATTTCTACTACTCTGCAAGGACCACTGTGACCCCCACCACCAGCCCCGCAGCATCGGCTCCAAGTTTTCTTTTTTAGTCCAGGGGGTGGAAGAGGGCAGAGCTGTAAGGGGGAGGTCGCTCTCGTTCCAGTCCTGCACTGGGACCCCAGTGGGTTCAGTTCTGCTACTGGTTTGTCTATTTATCATTAATTTTTTTGCTGTGTAAAATAATTATTAATTTCCACACTTTTCAATTTACAGACAGTGTTTACTGAAGCTCCTTGTCTCTGCCAGCAGTTTGGTTTGCAGGGGTGAATATCACAGAGCTACTGTCCACCCTATTCTTTCTGATTGTTTTTTCAGAATTTTTAAGCCTGTGGATCAGTACACTGTCACAAGAGGAGGCACTCATGTAACAATGTGGCGCTAAACTAAACACCACTGGGAATAAGTCAATGTTTTATATTGCAAAAATAATGTATTAGTGCTAAATTAGATAAGCAAATAATAAGTGGTGTAACTAGATGCAAGTAGGCCGCATTGAAAATTTTAATACTCACCTTTGCACTGAAAAATAATTGCCCCCACTAATCACTATTTTCTTAATCTCATGACCAGAAATGGCTTTAGACTTACAGAACACATCATGCCTATCCCTAACTGTATATAAGTGAATAATACATCTATTTCTATGTCATCTTGTCCCTAGTTCATGTTAAGTAATAGACTAATTTATTTACAGTTGTCGTTGTCACTATTGAATGAATAGTTTCCTTATGTCACACCAGAGCCCTGCCATAAACCCCCCAATTCGCCACTCTGATGTGGCGAATTCAAACAGGTGAATTTGGAGCACTATGCTTTGTTGAATTTGCGCCTGTGATGGACTCTGCCACCTGGTCAATGGTCAAGGTATCTGCTTCCAAACCAGCTTCCAAATATTTCCCTGCCTATCCAGAGACTATCTCTGTTTGGTGCCCTTAAAACTGCAAGAGTATTATCTTTTAGCTGCAGTAGGCTCTGTTAAGCTTTCCCTACCTATTTAAAACTCTCTGTAAAACTGTTACTTGTATTTTAAGTGCAAGTCCCTAAATTGTACACCTGATCACATAACCAAGCTAAAATAGTGTCAGAGCCGAATGGTGTGTGTGGGAATACATTTTGAAACTACAATACTAATACAGACTATTGAACTTCAGTTTGAACTTTCGAAATTCAATTTTAATTATTAGTTTCTATTCAAACCATCAAAGACGTTTGTATTAAAACAGAACCATAATTCAAACCTTATGAAAGATTGATTTTCAGCTTGTATTGGTTTATAGTTATTATGACTTAATCCAGCTAAAGTCAAACCTGGCACGGATGAGAAGTTTCATATTTGCTTGGAGTAATACAAATCCAAACTGCTCATCTTTAAAGCATACTATATAAGCAGGATATAAAAACTGTTGAATGTGGAATCAGAACTCTATCATACCTTTGGCTATCACCTCTGATTCCATGCCTTCCTTGTACTTGAATAGCAAAGCCTCCACCTCATCCATTTCCAGATACCCAGATCCCTCATTGTCCCACTTTACAAAGAGCGCCTGCAGCACTAATTTCTGTCTGGCCAGTAAGGCATTATGACGAACCTGGCAGGAATGACAAAAGAGGCACTTCAGCATTTATGATGGATTGATCAGAAATTCCAAACAATTGTTTGCTCTACTTGTAGAAATTAATTATGATTTAGAAGAAATATATATGTATGGCTTACTTTTAATAACATTGCCATTTTCTCCTCTTCTGTTTCCACATATTCCTTCTGTATAAAGGCTGTCAGCTTCTCCACAAATGGAAGAGGGGCTCCTTCTCCTAGGAAAGTCTCCATCAGCTGTACAAACTGGGGTAAATTTAGAGCGCTGCCACTGAAAGCACTGGGAATGCATGATGGGCCTCTCGAGTTAATCTCAGAGATAATAGGCTTCAAGTCTAAAAATATAAATAACACACATTCATTTCATAATATCAAATCATAGAGTTACTTAAAGTGTAAGTAAAGTTATTGACAAAACTATGCATACAGTATATATATTATATTTATAATGTATAAACATAAACTTAAACATTGAAAAGTAAAAACAATTTTGTGTTTTTCAGTTCTCACCTCTTAATCCATCAGCTTTTCTCACCTCTGCATTTCTGTGTACTTGCTTCCTGTATAGTACCAAGAAGCCCCACCCTCTAATGAGGTCACACAATGACTCATTCTGCTAGCGCATGTTTAGTAATCTGATACTTTCC
>WMED01017941.1:0-12854 GCA_019650415.1 Pipa parva | reverse complement strand
GGCAGGAGGCGCCCCTAGCATTTGCCTACTCTGCCTAATGGCAGAGCCGGCACTGCTGAGACTAATGCTCTTATAAACATAACTAGAGAGCACATGGATTATCAACCAGAACTGCTTACAGTTATAGAGAAGATAACTAGAATGAGCTACAGAGAGATTGTCCCTTTGAAAGCAAGGAGATTTGGGGGAGAATTCACCATTGAGCGAAGTGAGCTCCGAATCCTTCGGCTCACTTTGCACATGGTGTTATACGCTCACTGATATCCTGCACACGGACATCAGCGAGCGCTTTAAAGGGATTCCATTCTCAGTGAGGCAACTCTTTTGGTCTCGCCGAGACTGAAATCCCTTTAAAGCGCTCGCTGATGTCCGTGTGCAGGATATCAGCGAGCGCATAACACCATGTGCGAAGTGAGCTGAAGGATTTGGATATCATTGCTGTTTGCAGCCATCTTTTATTAATTGGGCTTTCTGGGGCACTTAATTAAAATGTATGATCTGAAGTTTCATAGAAAACAATGAATAGAGCAGGTTTGTGTTTACTTAAAAGATAAAAGACGGCTAAGCCTAGAACTATGGAAAATAAACACAAATCTGGAATATGAACTCAAAGAAAACATTTTTACAAATACAGGAGTTATAGATGGATTTTTTTTGTGTGTCAACGGATTTAGCATAAAAGCAAATGCATAATTTCACTCATTTTAGGTCTGAAGCTGTAGACCTTACCCCCCTTACAATACTCCCAAAGATATTGCTGAGCGCAGATTGCTTTTTCAATCTGCAGCCCCTCATTAGACATAGTTCATCATTACCCCGTGTGGGTTAATCTCTTACTTTTATAAATGTCTAAACTAATAAATGTCACTAAAAAGATACATTAATATGTAACTTCTGTGTCCGGAAGGCTTTCCAAACGCCATATGAGACGCTCTATCTCTATGACAGCTCTTAGCATTTCATTCCTGCGGGCTGACCATAGAGTTTTGGCTAGACGCTATGCAGTGTGGGATATTGGAGGATTGCGTTTGGGAGGGGACCGGATTCCTAGGCTAATTGGCAGCCGTGATTCGATCTGAGTGAGCCAACAGAACCGATAATAGTGTGTCGCTGAAACCCAGGTGAGAAGGGAGTAGTTTATTTACGGTTCACTGGAATTCGATACGCTTGATTTTACAACAAAAGTATGATTGTATGATCTACTTCCTATATGTGGGAGTTACCCGGTCTGTATGAAACAGGCAATGGCCAAAAAGTAAAGACGTGGGGGGGTAGATAGTTTGCTTATGTGCCAAGCTACTCTTTTACACATGTCTAAGGCTGCTACAACCATGGGCTGCCTTCTCTTTTTAATGTTATGTTGAATCCTATATTTTACATGGATAGAGAGAGATATATAGAGAGAGAGATATATTTATTTTTAATCATATACATTATATCAATGTGTGTAATACACACATTGCATGTGAACACCCAGTACTTTCTATATACAGTATTGCTAAACCTAGGTAGACAGCAATATTAAAGATGTCCTGTGTTCCCTAGAGTTCTTTCCCCAGGACAGCGGCACAATATGTCTAGCACAGTCTTTCTTCTCTGCCCATCTTGTATAAGATTGATAATACACTCTCTGGCAGTATAAAGTGAATGGTGGTTCTGCTGGTTATGAAATTCCATTACTAACATTTTTTCAATATGGGGAACATGAGAGAGTGAGAGAGAAGCAGCATAGTACTGTAGAGAGAAACTACTTCTCTTACATTAGGTAGACATACATACCCATACCCGGAAACTTTCTAAACTCTGTTTGGGATACAGAAATTGTAGACTTTTAGAAAAAGGATGATCTTTTCAATGTGAGCTAGTACAGTTTGCTTACTCAGATGATTATTATGTCTGTTCTCATGTAACATTTTAAAGAGCCTAGTTTAAGAATGTTCCATTTTTAATTGTAAGGAACAATCACACCACTGATACTGTACTAATCCTGTTAAAACAAAGCACACTGAAAAGCTTTACTATAGTTAAATCAGCATAAAACATTAGAAATTTGACTCTCTTTCAAAAGTATGACAGTTCCTAGGTATGGGCACACCTGAAGGAGATTGACAACACTGGCAGAAAATGTTGAGAGTGGGGTGGTCAGTGGACAAAGAGCAGGAATTGATAGAAGGTTGTGCCTCTATTGAGTAAGAGGAAAAAATATAGTTGTTGCTTGGGAACAAGCATCTGCACATTGGTGTATTTGATTCACCTACAATGGAGTTAGTTGAAGTGCCTTAATATAATTATATTAAAATTGCAAAAGCCCTTTTTCATTGTTCCAGGCAAGTAGTCTGCGTATCCAACTATAGGTTTTCATGACTGCTAACAGGAAACTGGTTGTACATATTATGTATCATAAACCTTTATAGATGCAAATATACATACATATCTCTAACTGTTTGCCTTTGTCTTTGACTGCAGTAACTTCATTTCTTTGCCATTATATTTTTTGGAGAATAGAAATGAATTATGTGCATTTTCCCATTTTAAACTTGGACTGGCTGTTTTAACACTTCGCCATTTGGGTTTATGCTTGCACAACTCCCATTTGTAGCTAGTGCTTGACAGTAAAACAGGAAGCAGAGTCTTTATGATCTCACATTCCACAAATACTCAAAAAACAGCAAAGGCAAATGATGGGAGTGGAGGCCTCTAAATAGGAAATTTGGGATTTTGTAGCCTAAAATGCCATCAATAAATAGCTTTTTAAAACCTCCTAAATAATTAGATCCAAACACTAGGTACATTTTTTTTTTTTTTACAAAGTGAATTCTAAACAAAAATAGAAGAGGAAATCTGTTTTGAATCGTAATCCACTGTGCATGTTGCTTAAATAGCATAATATTAATTGCTCATTACCAGATCCAAAATGCTTCTATAGAATGATCTAGTGCCTCTTGTACATATGACAATTTTAATTTAAAGGAGTAGTAAAGGCTTGTTTTTTTTTTAGGGGTGATTCTTATGGTTGAATGGGTGGGGAGAGACTTATCCGTAGGTCTTTTATGCTTCAATGTTGCTTCCTGCTCAGTATAATTTGATGAAGATTAGAAGAAATTGGCAAGTTATACTGAGTAGGAGGCAGCGCTGGAGCGTAAAACACCTATTGATCAGTATCTCCCACCTCCTTAAGAATTGCTTCTAGAAGCAATGAGCTTTTAGTACTCTTTAAATAAGCAAGAGAAAATCTCAGTGACTAGAACTTTATTTGACTTGCAGTTGCAGTATGAGACTGTTTTTCATTTTTGTGTAGTTTGAATACCTAAAACTTGATATTAAAATGTGTGACCTCTGCATGCAACTAGCAACAATACTTATTTTTGTATATGGGTACAATCAATTTGGAATGTATCTCAGGTATCAGGCAGGAGCATTTCCTGATATGGCCTCCCTTATTGGGTTTTCTATATCAGTCAGTAGAAAAGAGACAAGACCACTCAGTTGCACATGCAATTGGTAATGTTTCCCATTTTTTTTAACTTAGCACTTTGGGAAACTATACATCACTGTCAACTCACAAGCAACTATATAGAGATTAACGAAGTTGTGATTTTTAAAGTGCTGTCTAATTTTTTTTACTACTTAACCCTTGAGCATCAGTGGTTTCTTTAGTTATACTGGTATGGCCTATTTATAAAAGCTTTTATCACCATGCTGAAAGTCACATTTTTTGCAATGAAATGTTTTTTAATCTTATATAAAGTATGTGCAGTTGAATTCCATAAAGATAATAGATATATTCAAGATGGGAAGCTATCCAAAGTGATGTGATTAGTTATACTGTTACAATTAGCTGTATCTCTGAACACCTTATAGTTATGGAAAATCAGCCCAATAAATATTTAACACATAGAAGACATAAACTGTTAGGAAGTAAGCCTTAAAATGTCTTATATTTAACAGAAACTGTGCTCAGCACCATAATGCATGTGTGGAATTTCATATAATTGAATATCAGGTAGAAGGCGTAGTTGATAGGCATTGTAGATGTGTATTGTAGATGTACTTGCACTCTGCTAATGCAGTCTTAAGCCTGTCTACATACAAGTAACTACAGTATATGGGGAGCATGGTACCCTATGAGCTGAGTGCTAAAAGCATTTAGCTCAGATCTAAAACATTACTGCAGAATGTCCTCTAGCTTCCTTGCCCAACACCTGACTCCAAGCTCAGGCAGAGGCACAGGGGAATCTCCTGGAATCAGATCATCCAACTAATGTTCCAAGAGGTGTGTTTGCGTTGTAATGGACTGGAGAAGCAAGACAGTGCACTGTGTAATTGATTTATCTACAATTTAAATAATTTTAGCATGTGATTCAAAGCCTCACTTGCACCCCATAACACTTTCTGTAAATGGATCTGATAGATTCACTTTAATGAGCTTCTTGGCAGTTGAGTTAGGTCAGGATATAAGGGAAGAGTGCCTGAACTATATACCATGTTCTCTCAGAGGCAGTTTGTGGGGTTGTGTATCACTAAACCATACCTTATTTAAATAGTTTGATTTGAAATGAGAATAGGGAATACTTAAAGCTGACCTGTCCCTTCCACTTACAAACATTTGTATGAAAAGCAGGAGAATGGCAGAACTTTCATCTCAGAACTAAAGAATACTATGGTATTTGCAAAGTTACATTACAACATGACCGTCCTAGGGTATATTTTACTGATGCCTAGAACCTTTGTTATATTTATCAGAAGACATATTCTGTATTTGTACAGGATATCTACTACAACACATGTAAATGAAATAGGGAGTAATGGTTTGGCTCTTTACTATGAAATCATATTTATAACCAAATTATCTTTTCTTTATTCTGACAAATCTGATAATCTTCTATGTTGAGCCTGCAGCCTGCTATAGGAAAATCTCTCTCTTCTTTATGAGATATACTTTTTGTTTCCTGGAATTATTGCAGGAAATTAGGCCAATTCCTTTCCCTATCCTTTATTTTTTTCTCTGTCCTTTGGTGTCTTCATGTGCCTTCACAGGGGCAATGCTGTATTCATTCAGGTTTCTGTTTGGGATAAAAGAATTATGATGTCAGGCATTTTTGCAATAGTTCACAAAATTCTTCTTGCCAAAGGGGTACAGGCTGCACAGCATGTCATGTGGGTATAAAATGGCCCTTCTTTACCAATGATGACTTCTTAGTTGTGTTTAATATTTACTGGTCAGAAATAACAGTCTCAATGATAACTTCACCTTTTAGATCAATGGTTCTTAATTTTTTTTTTAACACAGGTCTCAGTTTTAGCTCACGGTCAAGTCTCAGGCTTGTTTATCAGATGCTATACAGCTTTGTTTATACTTATTTTACATTGCCATCACATAATAAAACACATTTTGCAGGAACACAGCTCGCACCCATTATTATAACAAGAGTTACACTACTAGCTAAATGGCAGTGGGTGCCAATTACCCAACTTGTAGCTGCTACTAAGAATCCTGAAAAAATGTTTTTTAGCATTCCTTTTCATTAGTCACAAAAATAATGAATGCACATTTTCCATAAATCAACTGCAGTGTATGGGTCAAAGTAATATTACAGAAAAAGACATACTGAAATACACTGCTTGCACCAAAGAATGATATGCAAAATCTTTACTGCTAGATAAGGTTCCTATTTGGGCCTTATCTAACATTATAGTCTGAGAACCACTATTGTAGATAAATTGAAGACTCTAATGCTACCGCTAGACAGGGCTGGCTGACTCAAAAAATGTCATAGCATGTTGATTTAGGCTGGGTTCACACAGGCGTATTTTGCTTTGCTTTGCTTTTTTTTATGTAAAAAACAAGCTGAAAATATGTTGTTGTGAAAACAGATTGAAAGTAATAACTGTCCACTGTGCAGTGACACACTAGTGTTTCATAGAGAGGAATATGCACTAGGACACTTCTTGCTGTATTTTTTTGACTGCGTAAAATACAATGCGAAAAATGCGACATGGAATAATAGCAAGAGGAATTGAACAATAGCACATAAGGGAATAGCTCTGAGATAGTGAGGTGCTTTTCATGAAATTACTTCCCTGAATCCTGCTATTTTTAAACGTGTTGGAAAATTTGCCAGTGTGAATGTGTCAGCTTTTTTTTTTCTTTTTCAAAGCAGTAGAAAATTTGCCCATGTGATTCCTGCCTCAGGCAGTGTCTCTCACACTAACTGGTGATGTTCAAAATTATGGTGGAGGGAGCAAGCTTACTTAGTCCTGCAAAGGGTTCAGCCCTGGCTAGCAGCACCATAAAGAGCTCTCAATTTATCTCAAAGAAGGAGTTATTGTTTTAATTGTTTATCCAAGAAGACCAGAAAGTATTTCATCTCTATTAAGTCCCAAAAGTGCTGACAGTGCTGAAAAGGATATACAAAATATTTCAGAGAAGTAAGGTGTGGTGCACACTTAAACAAAATACAGTGGTACCTCGGTTTTCAAACGACTTGGATTTCAAACAAATTGGTTTTCAACCACGAAATTCGAGAAAATTTTGTCTTGGAATCTGAACAAATATTTGGAACTCAAACACCCGAGATGAGCAGAATGGCATTCACAGCATCAATACAAGTCAATCTGCGATTGGATTTCTTATGGGATAAATTGTTTTGGTTCTCAACCGCACTTCCAGAACGAATTGTGGTTGAGAACCACGGTATCACTGTAGATCAAGCCCAACACACATAAGATATTTATGAAGACCAATTAAAAAAATCTTCAGGGTCCTGCAAATACCAGAGCCCACCTCTCACAGATGCCGCATATGCAAGAACAAATAAAAACACAATCTTTATTTAAAAATTAATCATATAAAAAAACACACCAGAGGGCTTCCCCTCCAGACTTGTATATAAACCCTAAAAAATATCCTTAAATTGCACCTGTCACCTCAAAACAAATACTAATTTAGGTTTTACTAATGAAATAAATGTTTTTGTAAATAAATATGTATTAAAAAAATGTACCTTTATACAGTGTTTCTCTTCGTCATCTTCCCTGTCAGCCTGCCTTTTCTTGCCTGAGTCGGGTTGGGTGAGGCTAAATGGTGATTGACATTAAAGCTCCTCCAATCAGTACCCTTAAATTACAATCTAGCAGGGATCTGATTGGAGGAGCTATAATGTCAATCAGAGAAACACTGAATAAAGGTACATTTTTAAAAAATACATATATATTTACAAAAATGTTTATTTCATTAGTAGAACCTAAATTAGTATTAGAGTTTTGAGGTGATAGGTACACTTTAAATTGTAAATACCTGTCTAGACTGAAAATTATTTTTTGGGATATAATGGTTGAAGTACACAATTAGCTCTATTCCATTGCTCTATAATGCAATCTCAAAAATCATTGCAAGCATATATATAATCCTATAAGGCTGAGCAATTTGTTGAAATAGACCCCGAATATAGGAATAATATAGCATAAGTAATATAAAAAAAATAAAATAAAAAATATATATATATATTATAATAGAGTGGCCATCTTAGTCCACAGATGCAAAAAAAAAAGAAAAGAGTATTGAAATACTTGGTGATACATACCTCTTGAAGACGTACCACTTGAAAGTTTGTCTTTTTATTTTTTATAGTTTTTATTTTGTTTCTCCATTGCAATACATTATTAATCCATTAAAAATGTGTAAGCAAACATACTGTTACAATACAAACAATTTTATAAATAATAAACTAAACTAATAATTGGTATTCTCTTTATTAAAGGAGAACTCCAAGATCACATCTTCACATATGCAGTATTATACCTTAGTGAGAAGCTTTTCTCCCCAGTAGATGTTTCATGTGAAGCAAGATGATTTATTACAGAGCACTAGAAAACTCCCACACCAGGAAAGGAGGGTTAGAGAGGTTTGTGCAGCAAACCTCTCTAACCCGCACAATCATTTAAATCCAGATGAACAGTTGCCTCGCCGAGACGGGAATCCCTTTAATGCGCATGCTGATGTCCGCGTACAGGACATCAGCATGCGCATACTACTATTAGCGAAGTGAGCCGAACACATCATAGCTCACTTCGCTGCTTTATGAATTACCCCCAGAACCTGCGCTGCCCTGGAGATAAGAACTCTATATGATGTAGTATATTTAGCGTACAACTGATAAAAGATGGTAATAAATATACACTCACAATGTGATCTTTTGTTATGCGCCTTTAAGAGATCATACCATTAGCACGCTGTGAGTCTTACCCGTTATAAGACTGTCCTCCATTTTATATATGGAATATATATTATATATACGCAGTCAAAGATTGCTTTGACCTGAGAAAAAGAGAGTATCTCTCGAAAGCTTATCCTTTTTCTGTTATACTTTTTCTGTTGGCTTCATTGATGAAAGAACCAGATACACCAGAACAGCATTTAGACTGGGATATTAGATGTTTCTTCCATCTTTTATAAATTGAGCTTTCTGGGGCACTTCATGAATATGTATTATATGAAGTTTCATAGAAACAAATGGATTAAGTGGGTGTTTGTTTACAGCAAGATGAAGAATAGAAAGCAATACAAATTGGAACTTCAACTTCAAAGATAACGCTTTTACAAGTATGATGTAAGAATCGCTTACAAAATGGAAGTTTACTGGTCCTTTAAAATTCATGAGGTCAGATCTTCTTCCATAGTTGGTGCTTCAGGCCTCTCTCACATTACCCTATGGTCTTGGTGTACATGTCCAATTCAGGTTACAATGAAAATCTATATCCTAAGAATGTGACATTTTATGTGGTGCAGTTTTTCAGCATTTTATGCAGATCAGATTTGACAGACTTGCATTAATATCCCAGTGCATCTGCTTTGTATACAGTTTTATTGCAAATTCATAGGTGTGAATAAGGATACAGTTGTCCATGTAGTTGAAACAAACTATATTTGCAGTCATGCTACAAAAACAGATTAGCATGAATGTGATTGTCATCAAAAAACAGTTCTAAATATGAAACTAGTGAATAATTTGTGTCCAAAGCAGTTGTGTTAAAAAGACTATATATAAAACTCCCCACAAACAAGTTGTAGATGCTTTGAGAAAAATGTCATTTTTTTTGTGTTGTAAAATGCTCCACAAATGAATAATATAGAACGGCTATTTTTTGTGAGGCCTGAAGTTTGTTACTTCAGCCTCTTATACAGGTTATGTCAGTTCTGTTCTAATACATACTGCAGTGACGTTTCAGGGCTAGAGATGTGTTTGTTACCAGAAGAATTTTCATTCTAATTGAATTACATAGTTATGTTGGTAACAGAATAATATTTGCTGGCAGTGCACATTCTTCCCTAGTCTTACAACTTGTATACTAAGCCCTTAATAAGTAGAGTCTGAGACTTTTACCCCCACATGTAGTGAGCACATGCAGATCTCTAAAACAAGGTTATTTGTTTTCCTCAGATGTATAGCCTTTAGGGGCCACATTCCAGGTTTCTCCATAGCTCATTATCCACTCCGGTTTTTTTTTTTTTTTTTAGACTTTGCTTGATATGACTGGAAAGTAAATCTTGCAGACAAGCTCATTAGTGTGTGGGGCTAGGCTCTCACAAGCATCACACCAACATCAAAACATCTTGCAGTTAATTTGGACATGTAAATTAAAGTTTTTTTTCTGCTACAAAATGTTTTGTTCATTTTAACAAATAGGGTATTGTGATTGCGCTTTCTTAGCATAGGATGGATAGTAAGAGTTGTTATAGTTTTGCTGTATCCAAAACTTGGAACAAACACCAGAATTTAGCCTAATTCTGAACAAAATCTTGTGTTTGTGAACCCCTAGACAATTTACTTGCTTTACAGTTACACAAATGAAGATTTACAATACTCCCTCAAGGGAAAAGCTTTTTACATGACACTTTATCTTGCACTTATTAGAGACAATGGCAAGATAACATTTTCAGCTATAAAATTGGTGAAAGGTATAATATAAAATTAGGGTTACCTAGATTCACAGAATAATCATGCCTATGTGATAATTGTCATATTTGTAGGTGAATAACTGATTTTTAATGGTTAACATTATCTCTCTAGATGCAAATAAATTAGCCTTTCTAGGGGAACTTCATTAATATGTATTCTCTAAAACTAAAGCTTATTTCTCTTAGGACTCTTTGGGGACACAGGACCTTGGGGTAAAGTTTCCTCTGACTGGAGGCAGGACACTAGAGTGAAAACGATTAGAATCCTCCTCTATAGACTTTACCCCATGCACAGAGCAGAGGAAGTCGGTTTTTGTAATTGCAGATGTACTATTATTGTGAGAGAATTTTTCTTTGACCTTAATGGGATTTGTAGTCTTTTTTTTTTTTTTTTTTTCCCCCATTACTGAATACCTATAATTAGTATTTACAGGCAACATGCTTTAGGATTGCAGGTAAATGCCAAGGGGGATGGATATTCAGCAAATACAGCAAGCGCACTTTTAGTTCTCTTTTAACTAACCTTTTTATCAAAACAGTAGTTTGGCTTCAGCAGGTTAAATTTCTCCTGTCTCTGTATAAAGTAAAAATAATGTATAAAAAAAAGTTCTTTACTACATTTTAAATAATAGACACTTTTTAGGCAATGTTCCCAACATGTATGTATATATATTTTTATTTATAAAATGCCACTAAGTTACGCTGCATTGTACAAATCAACTAATGTGACTCTTTTTTCCCTCTTTAGGTTGGAAAAGTTTTTGTAACACGTAATTGCATCATGTCTCAGACTGGAGAGAAAGTGAAGGTATGTTTTGACATTCCAGGAAAATGTTCATGCTTTCTTCTAATAATCTTATATTATGCATTGCTATGTATGTTGTCAAAGCTAACATCCGTTTTTATATATGTATTTTGATCACTGATGGTTATGAAGGTGTCTTGCCGCTTTAAGATAAATTCAGTTTTTGGCAGGTTGAGAGACTTCTTTTTGTAGTCTAATGTAACAGTTTCCAGGTCTCCCAGATTTTGTAACCTTGGGGTGTAAAGAAAAATTGTGGGGCTGAAATAACTAGATCTACAGTGGATGACTTTTTTTCTATAGAAGCAGTAGTGATTGCTTGTTGATATACTACATATCTGTAATCTCTGTCTAAAAACTATTTCTGAAATGAAAATGATTATTTGCATAAGTAGAAAGTGAAATGATGATACTCAGACATCTTTGTCAATTACTGTTGTATTAGATAACTTTTTTTTTTTTAATGAACAGCTGGCAAGCAACTATGGGTGTGGATATGAATATGCTCTTCATTACAGTTCCAAAACATATTTTATAAAGCCATGTTTTCTTATGACATATTTAATGAAGTGCAAAGGAAAGGGTTTTTATTGTGCTTTCCAAAACAAGACCATGACATTCTTTGCCTAATGAGGCTCTGCAGGGAAATTTCATTGTCAGGGTTGAGCTTTGGAGCATTGGTTTTATCAGATGGAAGTACCAGCTCCTTTTTGTGACCTTGGACATTTTACTTTGATGTTTAGACTTCAACTTTCAGCATTTCTGTATAATAAGCTCTGTACTGAGTAGTGCTATATTGTTCAATACTGTTTTGAGCAGGAAGTGAAGCCATTAGCACTGTATGTAATACTAAGGATAATATACATTACTACTAAAATACCCCCTCAATGTGTAATACTAGTAAAGGTCACAGAAAGTTTTCACTGAAACTTTACCCATAGGATGCTCCAAAATACAATCTTAGATGAAAGAGTCTGAACCCAAGCAGCTTTCCTGTTTCTGTGGGAGTGTTCAAGGAAACTTGGCACTAATTTTCACTAAAAGTGTTAAGGTGATTGCTAGCAAGCAATCAGTTCAGCTGGTGCCCCGTTGTTGCACTGGGAAATTCAATTTCTGCTGCCAGAAAAAGGACATCTATGACAGGTGGCAGGTGACAGACTTTTTTTTTTTAATGGTGTTATAAGAAGCAATAACATATTTTCTAGTGAGAAAAGGCAGAAGCAGTGCATTCCTTCTGTTTTACTCCAACCTGCAGCAGCAGAAAGAATTCAGATAGTGGGACAGACAGCATGTTTAAAAATGCTGCAATGAGGTCTGCTTTGACAACCCATGGCACAATTCCTCAGGTGGCAATTTTTTCCCAAAGGCTCTGCCAGAGAGTTTCTTCCTGACAGACATCGCCAGCCAGTTTTTTTCAGACAGGCATCCATGTTCATGCCCATTTTAGTGTGCAGTGATAATTCTGTAGGCAGTATCATTGTCCTGTCTATTGCCACATTTGGCTGCACAGGTGTCAACCATGGAGAGTAGAGGTTGGATGCGGAGGGAAGGGGGAAGTGTGTGTGGTACAGTGCTGTGACCCCCACTTCTCTGTTCAGCCTTATTTTAAATTTCCCCCCTTGTTCCTATGACCAAAGTAAGCCATGTTGTAGTTTCTGTGCCTATTAATTTTGGGCTCTATACAGAGTAGCAGCATTCTGTACAAACAATATGCTGTACTTTCATACTTCTATGTTTATTATAGAGCAGTTTCATTTTAAACACTGCTATTAATTAGGGCTGTTCTTTCCAGATGTGGCATCTTTTGAAGTTTCTCGGTCTCTCAGGTCATTTCCATGTAAGGTGTTTGTTGATACATTTTCATATAAAGCGGTTTTGGGAGACAGATGTGCAAAATAAATGAAAAACAACATACATGGAACCTCAAAAGACTTCCAGCAATATCACAAAAACAGCAATCCTTGCTTTAAAGCAGTGGTTCTCAAACTTTTTCTATCATTCCCCACCTGAGAAGAAGGGGAATTTCCTCGACCTACTTGCCCCATATCCCCCCAACAATATGGTAATAAAATACACATGCAAGTTTTCAATTTT
>WMED01017940.1:0-12855 GCA_019650415.1 Pipa parva | reverse complement strand
AGTATTTACGACACCTGATTGCTTTATGCTGCAATAATTTGTTTATGTGAGTATATTTTTTTACCTGTTTCTCTCACTATCATACCTTTTTATATTATGGAATATTATACATTGGCTATGTCTGCTTTTAAGCCACGAGTTTCTCTGTACCAAGGAATTCTACCTTCAAACCCTCCTCATGATAAGTATATTTACGACTGCTTTCTATAGTCCATTATCTCAGTAGAATACCTTCTTTCCTGTACTTAATATTGTCTTGAACCTAATGAAGGAAGGAGAATAAACCTCCCGAAAGCTTGTTTATTTAAAAAGACTAATAGTCCATTAAATAAAGTATCCCCAAATACTGCTATACATATATATATGCACATACATTTTTTTTCCTCTCACATACCCCCCCTCCAACCTCTTGTCAACTACAACCTAGCACTTAATGTGATGTATCCTTGTGATATTTTACTTGTATTGTTTAATGCACTTTTCCCATGTCTGTATTATACTTATATTGCTGAACTGTACAGCACTGCATAAATTTGTGGTACAAATTTTATAAATAAAATTCTACATACATAGTGCTGCCTACTCATTTTACTTCACATGAAACAACTACTGGGGAGAAACATTCACTAAGGTATAGTACTGCATATCAAAGGATGTAATTTGACTATAGTTCTCCTTTAAGTTATGTCTCTGTAAGCCCTATCATCCCATTAATAAATACACCTATGTTAATAGAGACTCTGACTTTTTTTTTAAATTTTATTTTCCCCCCTTTGCATAGGATGTTACTCAAGTCTGTAATTTTAGCTTTGGCAAATTTATTTCCATTGCTACTAACCCATGCATATTTCTTTATAATATTTTCAGATATTGTTGTGTTGCTCAAGTAATGGACATTATGACTCTGTATTTACAAAAACATTCCAAGCAAATGCTGCTATATGTCAAGGTATGTATATATACTGCATGTTTATTATGGGTATGTACAGTATATTGTTTTCTATTGCTGCAAGAATAATACCAAGGGAAACTTTAATTATAAAAAAATCATTTAAATCAAAGTCATTTAAAGATCTGACAGTGCCAAGTGACAAATTCCACTGATTGTATTCTCTGTTTAATTCCCTGGGATAAAACTTGTCCAATTTTCACATCCACGATGCTTCTTTATATAATGATTTCTTAACCTAATCTTATGTCTTGGCCTTTCAATTTGATCAAAAACCCATATTCTCAATTGAGAAACACTGTTTACTTTTTATAAAGTAAGCCTCAACTGGTTGATCTTATCCCCACATCCTTATGCTCACCAATATGCTTGCTGACCTGGAGGGTAGTTTGACCCACATAAGCAAGGAGAAACAAGCACTTGAGCGCATAAACTGCATAAGATCTGAGGCAAGTAAACAACCTCTAATTTTAATTTTAAAAATTTGGCCTGTACGACAATGTACTATACTACTCTTCAAACATTATTGCAGTGCAATTAAGGCAGGAAAAAATACCAGAATGTGGATCCCCTCTTATTGTTTGGTTGTAGCAAAATTGAGCTTTCTTGGGGCACTTTATGAATACATATTGTCTAAGGTTTCATAGAAAACAGTAAGACTAGAGTGTATTGTGTTTACTTAAAAGAACTAAGAATGGCTCAAATGCATTTATAGTTACTATATATTAAAATGAGGCTTCCAAAAATTTTGTATAGAAAGTAAGATAAATAGCTATTTAGCTTTAGGCTAGGTTCACACTAGCGTATTATTCACAGCACATAATATGCTAGTGTGAAAAAAAATACGCTACAGCGTATTTTTCTATTGTACATACCCGCGACAGTGTGAATGCTCTCTCGGCGTTCATGGCGCTTCCTATCTGGTCGCATTTTGTGTGCGGCGTATATACACCGGCAAAAATGCAACTGCAAGCTTTCTGGATGCAACGTATGCGCATCATACGCTAGTGTGTCCGGAACAAGGTAAGTTCTATAGGGACACAGAGACTTTTTTTTTCACACTAGAGTATTCTGCACTGTGCATAATACGCTAGTGTGAACCTATCCTTAAAAAGGCACACTTCCAGTATATATGGTTTTAAGCACCATAGAAAATAATGTGACTAAGTGAAGGCTGTTTAACAACATGTCTATCATTAAAGATAACATGACCACTCTACCCTTACTTAGTAAAGTTAAGCAGAGACAGAGAGCAATAAACTTCATGAATTTAACTTCAAAGATAACATTTTACCATTGCTAAGTAGGAATAATAGCAATTTAGGACCCATTTGCTTATCTCTGATTCCTCCAGTCGCTGCATCTACTTATCAACTGTTGAGAAAATAGATCCAAAGGCAAAAATTGGACACTGTTTTGTGGGATCTCTGTGTTTTGCTACACGTGGACAATGGTGTGTGGCAAAACACATAATGGCCTTAACTCTGAGAGGACATCAGTATTTAAATGGTGATACAGGATTGTTAGAAAAAGTGCCCTTTAGAAAGAGGATCAATGATGTACAGTTTGTATGTATGTGTATATATATATATATATATATATATATATATATATATATATATATATATAAATATATTTTTTTTTTATTCATGATTCATGTTGGATTTTAAGGAAAGTACAATTTGCAGGTAGCCTACCCAAATTATACCCCTTGCCTTGTAATTAAATATACTAGTAAATGGTTTCATTGTAAATAGCATTTTACATCCATATCACTATGAAGCCATAAAGCTGCTACAGTTAGATTAGCTTGCATTTTTCTATTACATATCAGTAATATACTACTGACGGGTTGTCTTGTCTTATAAGCGACAGAGCTATTTATGAGACAGTCACATAAGGGAGCAGTGCAGTAATGTAAAACTTTATTCCCTGCTCTGAACAGGTAGTCACTGTCTGTAGCTACACTTTTTATTTTTTTACTTTACATTACAACTACTTCACCTGAATGATAGTGGATTGACTTATTTATGGTTACCAGGAAACATAGCAATATCATCTTCATATTATCTGCAAAATTTATGTCTGTGTGGACATACATTAATCTTAGTATATGTGTCCTAGAAATGATCAGGTGATGCAGGTTATAAGGGTACAGAGTAGAAACTAATAGCCATGTTGGAATGTTATAAGTTCAGCAGGGCCTTCTATATATTGAAAAAGTCATGTTCATGACTTTTCATTATGTGACTTAAGAAACTGATTTGTTCTTTATTTGTTGAATGATTTTGCTGTGCATGTAGCTGTTTTGTACGAGTGCCTATACAGAGATGTCTTTGGTGTGGATGAAAAAGAATTGATTTCAGCGGTTGAGCTCTTTAGAAGTGGTACTAAGAAGAATCGGAATAGTGCTTCCACTGGGAGTGAAGATGCCAACTATGATTGCTCGCCAGAACAAACTTCCAAACAGTCAAGTGGTAATAGGTACAGTACATATCCTTCTTGCCTTAGATTTACATTTTGCAACAAAGAAAATAAAATTATCATTGAGAAATATATATTGACAAGAGCTTGTACTATTAGTCACACTTTTGTCATGACACTTGCCAGCTATAAATTAATAACTTTATAATGGTCATAGAGGCCGTCTCCAGAGCCGGAATGAGGTTCACTGGCACCCAAGGCAAAATTGTTAAAGTGTGCCCCCTCCCCCCCCAGCAGTAGTTCCTTGCCTATAGTGCCCAATAAATTGTAGCAGTTCCTTTCCTATAGAGACAATTCAGAGCAACATATTTCCCCCTATTGTGCCTTATACAGTTCAACAGATCTGCTCAATGTACTGCACCAGTGGTCAATGCCAGCCTTGAGAGTGCTGCTGCAGTCTGACATTTCCCTACTTACCCATGCTTAGCACCTTATCTGTAAGCCGGATTCAGGATTGTAGTGTTTTGCCTAGTCTCATAAGTGTTTTAATCAGATAATGGAGCCACACAGCGAAGTGATTCACGGTAGCACCAGCAGGTTGGCACATTACAGACTGCAGCAGGGCTCTTAAGGCTGGCAGTGTGCACTGCTGCAGTCTAAGAAAGGCCATTGTTTCAGCTGTTACAATCTGTCCTCTATAGCAAGAGTAACTAGTGAGGTGTGCAGTGGTGTAATCTTGAAAGAAAAGTTCCAAGGCTATGTGCATATATACAGAGGCAGCACCCAGACTAATAATAACTAATATTCTGATAAACAGATTGAAATTCCACCACTCATTGCTCTGTTTCCCTGCTGCAGTCCTATAGCACCCCCCTCCCCCCACCTTCAGACAGCTTTTAGCGCTGAGTTCACTTTCCTGATGGTACAATTTAAAGCCACAAAATTGTCTGTTCTTATACAAAGTGTGTGTGTGTGGGGGGTGGTGAGCACTATAGCACTGCAGCAGAGAAACTGAGCACTGCTGGAAATGGTACTATGAAAGACTTTGTACCACCAACAATTTTTGTAAGTTTTTTAAAGTGTGCCAGTAAATGAGCTGGCAAAATAAAGGAGAGATGCGTAACTGTGCAGCATGGTATTTCTTCAGTGGTGGGGACTCACCCCAAGCAACCACAAGGGGGAAGGTGCCTTTAGTTTTATACTGTAAGTTTCACAGCAACCCTTTCCAGCAGCATATGGCAGCACCCTAGGCAGCCGCCTGTGCTGCTGACCCCTAATTATGGCCCTGGCTGTCACATGTTTTAACGTTTTCTGAATAGTTAAAGTGCACCTGTCACTTCAAAACTAATACTAATTAAGGTTGTACTAATGAAATAAATGTTTTTGTATATATATATGTATTTAAAAAAAATTACCATTATACAGTGTTTCTCGCTGACATCTTCCCTGTCAGCCTAACTTTTCTTTCCTGAGTCAGGTTGGCAGGGATAATTGATTGACATTATAGCTCCTCCGATCAGATCCCTTAAATTCCAATCAGATCCCTGCTAGATTGTGGGCACTATGTCAATTGCCATTTAGCCCTGCCCACCCGACTCAGAAAGAAAAGTTAGTCTGACAGGGAAGATGACAGAGAGAAACTCTGTATAAAGGTACATCTTTTCAAAATACATATATATTTACAAAAATGATTTTCATTAGTAGAACCTAAATTAGTATTAGAGATTTGAGGTGACAGGTTCACTTTAAATGTTCGAAAGCAATATTATTCTCTTGCCACTAAGAGGGCACTTGTATAGTTCTAAGTTATAAACCCCTGCTTTTCTTAATAAACAAAAATAAAAAGTGAAATAAAACCTTGAGTTTCAAAATAGCTTTTGATTATTTAGTTCATTGAACTTTTCTATAGTAAAATGAAGGGAAAATATACACTTCTTGTAAGCATGGTATATTTCACTTTGATTTGATGATCCGACTTGGGAACTTTCCTGGGTTTTACCTCCATATTTCACATGAAACTCCAGGTTTCAAAATCAAATACTGTGTCTTTGGGCCTGGGTTCCCTACTACTAGCTCTGCCCCTTCATTGCCTGACTCTGCCCTCCCACCCCTACCCCATTTCACTTCAATTCTTCCCCATTTATCACCCCACAGCAACCCTATATGCTATATACCCACTCCCAATATGACAATCTGCACCACTAACCATCTCCCCTTGATGCTGATACCTGGGAGGCAGCTCACCTCTGGGGACATCCCACAAAGTTCCCAGGAATGGTGGGGATGTGAGAAATGGAGTCTCTTTCCTTTTTATGTTTTTTTTTTGTTTTGTTTTAGCAAACTGCTGTGTCTATCCTGAGATGAACCTAAAGTTCAGCAAACAATGCTTTGGTTTTTCCAATGTGCTTTGATTTCTTTCAGAGCTGAAGAATGGGAAGTGAAGGATGGGGAAGATTCTTCAGAAGATAAAGTTAAACAAACCATGGATGAGGCAAAGGTCTGTTGTGTAGCATAAACTGGCAAAATGCACCTGGTGTTTGTAGTCTGACTGCTCATATAAAGGGAATCTTGCAAGGTATGGTTTATTCAGACCAGAAAAAGCCCAGAATTATTACTATATCTTTCGGACCTTTTTTCTCACTGGCTGTATATTTGCATATGCAACCTTTTAAAGCTAAATGGCTTTAGGGTGTAATAGCTAGGTAGAGGGTTAGAATCCTTCATTCCTGTAATCTGTTTTTTTAAATGTTTACATTCTGATCTGAATAAGTATAGACTGTTCAGCAGTATTGATTTGTCCCTGATTTCCTATTCCTACTTTTTCTCAACTGTGATATAGAACCCTGTATTGGAACTGTTTTATTGATGAACTGCATAATTTTAGGTGATGTTTGTAATAGACAGTTATCATCTGAATAATGTTAAATGCCAATAGTAGGATTTGTTTGATTTCATAACATTAATAAAACAGTCTTACTTGGCCTTTTCATAAAGGCATATAGTATTGTCCATAAATATTAGTGCATTGCCACATTTGGTTTGTGTATGTGACTTAAAATGCATCCCTAAAAAATTAAAATTGCATCATGCAAGTATTTAAATCTCTACTGAGTTTTAATGTGAGTCGAGTTAAATCCATTAAAAAGAACAAAAAAAAAAACACAACATCTTCAATGTTAAACAGATAAAGTTACACTGTAATTTTTTTTTAATTATTTTAAGGTAAAATCAGATATCGCACCTTGCTTAGCAATTATGTTAAGACTGGAAAAGCTTTAAGTTTAAGCTTATAAATAGAGAAAGTTTATATGAGTGAATAATCTTATTTATTTATTTATTTTTATATATAAAATGCTTAATTTTTAAACCTTCATTTTATAGACTACAGAAAACCCTAATAAGATGCCATTCCCATACAAAGTGTTGAAGGCACTTGACCCGGAAATCTATAGAAATGTGGAATTTGATGTCTGGTTAGATAGCCGAAAAGGTAGGTTTGGTACAAGTTATTGAGCAATTATGAAAAACGGAAGTATTTTTTGGAACCTGCTTTCTCAATTTCAATTTTGCAATGTGTTCTGAAAAATCTTACATCAGTCCAGTAATGGACAGTGCTATTGTTCATTTCACTGGATAATTTACCCATTTTCCATAGTGGTGGGGGAAAAAAATGTGAGATGGCAAATGATGGACAAAAAAAGGCATGTTTTGTAGATGAGCCAGAAAAAAAATAGGGAGACTTTGGATGACGATACCCATTTCAGGGTGTATTATCTGCCAAATGGAAATTTTAAATAGAACACAGTTATTATATAAAGTTGAATTCTTTCTGAACAAGTTGTTAGTATAAGAAAAACATATAGTTTTCCAAGTCAAATTCAACGTTAACATTTTACAAGTGCTGCATTTAAATAAGTTCCCTGCTAATCCAAATGGGAACATTTGTTTCACCTTTTACTGGTCACTGGAACAATTAGTTCAGAACTTTTTTTTCTCTGACTGTGAACTTTGGCCAGTAGATTATGAGTATAACTATCTGAATTTCCTGTGATTGCTGGATATAATGTTCAATGTTTTAAATCCAAAAGTGATTGTTTTGTACAATATGGTCTCTATGAAACAATATATATACATGTGAAACACGGTTGATGTTTATGAAACCTTTTAAAATTGAGGTTTTTTTTTCTCTTTTGTAGAACTTCAGAAAACAGATTACATGGTATTTGCTGGAAGACACTATTGTTTAGGTGATAAATGCCAGGTAGGACAATTATTTTTTTTCAAAACTTTGAAACAAGTCACAATAAATTTTTTTTAGTGAAATTCAGTTAAATGTGTGTATTGCATCTGTTCAAACACCATCTTCCTTGTGTTCAAGGTGCACAAGGAGAGTATGCTGCCATATTCAATATCATAGAAAAATATTTTCTCTAAAGCCCTCTTAATAAAATCTAATTTTACTCTTCACATTTACTATCACATTTTGGACACACCTGTCCTTTCTCAAGTCAGACAAAAAAGAAACACATATATGTTTTTCCCACATATAATTTGTGACAGATTATCAAATATACCACATAGTCCGAATTACAGGTGTAATATCCTCTTAATTTGATACTCGCTATTCAAAGGATTTGTCCATGTATACCCTTTTACTACACACTTACATCGTAACCAGTTTAATCATGGAAACATTTCCACACGTTATACCACATATTAACATGGTCTGAACGGTTTGTTTTGCTCTCATAACTTTCAAGCTCCTTACTATAAATAAATAAATTTACCTATGTACATTATATATGTATTTACACACACACATAGTTCACTAAGTTTCAGTTTTTTTCATTTTGCAAAAAAATAAAAAATAGTACTGTGTGGTATTATCATCAATAAACTATTAGATAGTAGCCTCCCTATCCCTAAATAGGATGTCCATTTAGCAGAAAACACTATTTTTTGTTTATGTTAACTGAAATATCTATTTATTAGGTACGCTTAGAACCTGGGGGTCGATATTACAATGCTCATATCCAAGAAGTGGGTCAAGATACCAATTCTGTGACTGTATTCATAGAAGAACTTGCTGAAAAGTAAGCATATACATTTCTTCTACTACTATTGATGAATTTTGTATTAGCTATATAAGCTATCTACATTATTTGAACAGTTTTTAATGGTGTCTGGTTTTAGGGTGGATGACTGACTGTAGGTATGTGTGGGGAACTAGTCAAATGGTTGGGGAGCAGGTAGCATATTTTAGCCAGTGAAATCCCTAAGTAAAGCAGCAGCCACCCATTTAACACCCAAGCAGACAGTTAAGCAGCAATTTTCCTTTAAGCACAATTCATATAACATTTAATGTAGAGAAAAAGTCAGAACAAAATAAACGGTTGTTTTACTCTCAACAGCAGTACCAATGCTCTGGTCACCTCTTAGCAGCATCTGATACTGGAAACGGCAGTCTTTATCCAGCAGTAGCCTTTGGTCTCTCTCCACTTAACCACACCAGCACAGCATAGGAACACAACAGTACCACAGGGAAACCTTAGCCCTGACCTCAGGACCCTGACTGAGAGAAGGATGTCCACCTCACTCTTTGGGCTGTCGTTCTCCTAGCATCTACACTGGCACGCACTACTGCACCCTATATCAGTAACTAACTCTACGCTTACCTCTAAGCTAGGGCCAGTGTTCTTCCACAGGATTCCTTCCTGTAACATCCCTCTAGGGCAGTCTACCCCAGGAATGTCTTCACTCTGTCAGGACCACAGCTATAGCAATAGCTCTGCAGGACAACCTTGTCCTAGGGTACACCTACAGGAATCCTAACCCCAGGTACCCTTTAACATACAGCAATCTCTCTCACTGGGTGGAACCTCCCCTCCAGCAAGGTGGGGTAGACTGAACCATTTTACTAAGAGGCAAACTCTCTATAAAGCCCCTTAATTAGTAACTCACTCTCACCTGAGACACAGGTGAGATTTTTGGATCAACTCTTCTAGTACTGGCAGCTGTTTTTTTTTTTCTGTACTATATGCTGCACACAATATTACATACACAGAAAAACAAATATCAAATAATACATCTTACAACAACTTTACAATACACCATTTTATACAAAACCAGTGACATTTTATCCCAGTCTGCTACATATGACTTAAATGAGGAATTGTTATTGCAGCCTTGCAGTCATCTTGTCTAGAAAGCTGTTCGCTCTCACAGAACAAAACTTCTCTGTATGATATGTTCAGTAAAATGAATTGGTTGAGTTTCTAAGTAATTTATCAAGGTGCTGTTGATGATTAGATCTAATTTTGTAGAAAATGGCATTAAAAGATTTTTTTTTGTATATACCATATTTTTTGCTCCCCTTTTTTCCCCCCCAAGAGTTGAGGGAAAATGCCCTTCTATCTTATGGAGTGAATATTCCTTTCACTCCTACTTGCAACTCTCAGCAACTGAAGAAAATTTTTGAGTACTTAACTTCCTACTGGGCAGTGTACTAGTGAGCCGCCTCCTGTCAGCATATCTCCCAATTCAAGCAAGGTAAGCGTCTCTGGCTTCTGTTCCCCTTGGCTTTGTTCGCTGTGTATTCAGGTGCTACTAGTACAAGTACACTGCCTGGAGGAAGGTAAGTACTGTACTACAAAAGCAGCCTACCTGTACATGTGTGTGAGGGCAGGCAAGAGAGGAAGAGAGGCAGGGGAAGGAAGGAGGGCAGAGGAGGGAGAAGAGGGAGGGAATTTGGTTCAGAATATTTTATTATTTTCCTCCTTAAAACCCATACATCTTATGCTCAGGTGTGTCTTATGGAGAAAAAAATATGGTATATGCAAAGGGTTTTAGGAGCTTATTGACTATAGGTTGAATAGTCACATAAAGCTCTGAATCCACATCTGTTCATCTCTTCCCCATATTCTCTTTTTGATCAAACTCTGTGATGTGGCAAATATGAGACCAATTTAGGCGACTACGATAGTAGTAGTAGTCGCAATCTTTTGCATGTGTGTGCAGAGCTATTTCTACTATTGACTAAGAGGCGGAGTGTGTCGAAGGACCGAATGCAACTAGGTGTACTACGTACTTCAAATTCACACACTTGACTTCACCACATCAGATTGGTGAATTGTAGGACTGATTGCAGGGCTCTGCATTCTCCTTCTGTTTGGCTGACTACGCTATACAATGATTCAGATTGCCGCTGTCTGCTTGCTCTTCAATCTATTCAGCACTTGGTCAATAATGAGAAGTGTATTTGCAACTGTTTTGGAGATATATTTATATATCTCCAAATATATAAATAAATATATATTTAAATATATATATTAATATATATATATAAATAAATAAATAAACACTTGTCTGTTTTCTCTCCAGACACCTTGTTCCACTTGTCAATTTAAAACCTGTGACTCAGGTAATACCTGTCCCTGCATGGAATTCATCCACTAACAGAAAAGGTGGTACCTACCAGAAAATGACGGGAGGATATAATAATGAAATTGGTAGGTATGGAAAGCACCCAACCACATTTAGGAAAGCTTTGAAGTCCTGTTTCTCTTGCCTCTAATCATTTCTTGATCTTGGGCTGTCTGGCCAGTTCAGGATCATCTAAGCCAGAGGTTCCCAAACTTACTTGGCCTACCGCTCCCTTTCCAGAAAAAATGTTACTTGGCGCCCTCTGGAAACATTTTTTTACATTTTAATAGCAATTAAACAGAAAGATATCTGTATTAATGTTTCTACCTTTTTCGAAAAATATATTAAAGGTGTAAATTAGAAACCTTGAGCTTTGAAATTATGAAACTATTTATTGAACTCAGAATAGAAAGGTAATACACAATATCACAACAATCTAACTTAGAGTTTTATTAAAGTAATAATTGCAGGAAATCTCCTGATTCATAGTGTGCTCCAAAATCTGGATTATTTGCTGCCGTTCCAGGCTTTGGCCTTGCGATCGACCAATTGCACGAGTGGCAGTTGCCCGCAGCAATGCTCGTAGTGCTCATGTGTTTTAGCACGGCAATTCAGTGGCACTACATGAACAGTAGCAGTTCACAATTGCACATACCTCAATGCAAGTGAGGGAGTATGTGGGAACTGAGCCAACGTCCAGTACCAGGGGGCAGTGGCGCCCACTTTGTGAATAACTGATCTAAGCCATGATAGATGTTTGGTTCCTGCTGAAAATAATTCTGCAGTAAAAAGCATTCTATTCAGATAACCATTTAAGCCAATGGCAGAAAAATAGTGGGCATAGTTTATTCATAAACGTACAAACAAAGTCATGCTTCAAGTGCAGAATCTGTCAGTGTGTTTTACTCAACAACTTTAAGTGAAAGTAAATCCACATTCTAAATATTATGTCTACCTTACAAATTTAAAATCAATTTCAGAATGTTAGAGAGACCTAGAGCACTGAATAGGTCACATTGGTGTAAAAGAGCAGATGTGCTGAACTAATAAAGCGCTTTTTATTATTGTCATTTGTCTTGTGCCTTAGGTATTTCCTCCACATTTTAAGCAGTTTTGTTCCTGATGCACTCTTTCTGATATTGGCTAAATTAGGAATAGATTGGCTTCAGGCTTTTGGTATACTGCAGTCCTATTGAGGGAAAAGCTTTAAATTAATTTTATTCACTGTTGTAGACCTTGACCTGAAAACCCGCAAGAGACTGTTTAAGAAAGTACGTGGGAAGGAGGTTTGTATGACTGATGAACTTGTGTCCATGCTGCTCTTTGTACAGAGCAGTAGTTTGAGTGCTCATTACTATTACTCTGTTCTTAGACTCAAGGAAACGTAGCATCTTATGAACAATTCCGGCCTCCACAGTCTCCTCATCGACAAGGAAGAAGTTATGGGATCCCAAAGTAGGTGCTCACTTTTATTTTAATTAAACTATTTGTCTCTCTAACAAAAGGCCCATATGGAGTTTGCAAGACAGTAGTGGCCCTCAGCTTAATAGGTAGACTTAACTGTAACAGCCATAATCCTGAAGATTTCTGAATTAAATACACAAAAAGGGTTTGTAGGTTGGGTCAACTTAAGCTAGAGACCAGATTTTTAAGTTTGACCTGATCCTTTTATATAAATCTATTGTGGGAGAACACAACACATTTTGTAAGGTTTGTCTTCAACAACAAATAGTTTTTTGTAAAGTAAAGCAGAAAGAAAGGTTTAGACCTGTAGCTACGTAGATCTAGCGAGTGGTTATTGAATTTCACCAGCATTGCTTGTGGTATTAATCCCAGTAGGATATTTTACTACTTTTAATAGGTTAAGACAAGAGCCCTCTCAGCAGCTTCAGGTAGCCCATAAAAGGTGTTGAAACAAATTGTAGTGAAATATTGTGTGTATGTATATGTATGTGTGTATATATGTATATGTATGTGTGTATATATGTATATATATGTGTATGTGTGTGTATATGTATGTATGTGTGTATATATATATATATATATATATATATATATGT
>WMED01017939.1:0-10025 GCA_019650415.1 Pipa parva | reverse complement strand
GGGGGAAGGTTTTCTTTTCTTCAGTCCCAATCAACCTGGAGAGTCAGTGTTTGAAAGCATTGACAAAAACATCTACAGTAAACAGGAGGGGAGATTTCATGTACTTAGAAAAACCAAGATTGATTTACAGGATAAAATGTAATTAAGACACAAAACAGAACTTTAAAACTGTATAAGAATATCTAGGAATTAAAGATCATAGCCTGGAAAATAAAAATGAAAGGGGAAAAAAAAAAAGTAAGAAATAAGCTGAGAAGTTGTTATGAAGTATGATATAAAACAGAAAAAGAACAAGCAGTTTCTCAGATGTAAAGGTTTAACAGAGTTGTACTCTGTAAATGTTAAAAAGAGGTTCAAGATTGTTCTATATGAATCTCCAGAGAGACCCCCATGTCTGGAAGAACCATTAAAACCCTTCTTACATTCACCTTTTTTAACATTTCCTGAATAGTTTCTCCTCTTCTCGATCCAGTTTTGGGATCAAATGTGTCTCGCTGCATTTTTTCTACATTTACGTAGCTACTTTCCTTCAAAGTTTCAGTATGAAACATAATTTTACTGGGATAAACTTGTCACTAAAGCAAAAGGATCAAATTGAAAATGTTAAGCTTTCCAAAAAATAAAACTCTTCAAAACTCATGACCCCTGCTTAAAAATCAGGAAAAAAAAGAACATTAATTTAGCATTATCTCAGATAATAAAAGCATCTTGGATACATTTTTTGAATCATACAGCTTATGTCTGACACTTACAATGTAAATCCTGATACCATCTCCATTAGGTATACTTAGTAAAAAGATTTGTAACATCACTTGTAGTGATCGAAAACATCCATACATATTCTAGTGTTATTGTGTTGGGGGGGGGGGGGAAGCTGTAAGCCTCCAACATCTTAATGTGGGGCCTTTCTGTAGTGCAGAGAGATTCTCATGAAATAGCTGAAAGATATTTTTAATAAAACATGCATGTATTTATATATCATTTAAACAGGCGTTACCATATTTGAATAAGGTGATTCATTTTGCAGTTAGTTAAAATGAGAAATTAACCAGATTTAAATGCCTGCTAAATGTTTTCCATTAGATGGTGGATGCATCTTTTTGATCTTACTTACTCTCATGGAGATATAATCGATTACAACAGCAAACATGACTTGGCTGCATTAAAAAAAAAATGTTTAGCTTTCAATTTTCTATCCATCAGTAAGACAATATATAAAAAAGACCAAAGACATTAATCAATGTTCTTTAAACCTTTTTACTGGTTGTCAATTTGATTTTCTTTCATGTTCCCCAAAAACGTTAGTAAGGAGCCATGTATTCCTTAGCCGAATGCATTTTCTAATTCTGGGTGTTTTACTCTGTTGAACTCTTAGATCCTGATAAAATGAAAGAAATGTAATAATAATTATAAATTGAAATCATTAATAAAGTTTTTTACGAACTGTCTATCCATTTCAAATTAGGGAGACAAACTAGTTTTACTACTGCTTTATATCTGGAATATGTTATTATATTTACTTGTACAGAAGTAATTCACGTTGAATCCACTAACAGAATATGTTGCTAGAGGAAGGTAGTGGGCAGAATCTTACTGGATTTAAATGCAGAAGATATGTCTGTTTATCAAGCTGCATTGACCTGCAATTTGCATAGTCAAGCTGAACCACAATCAATGCCTCCATTAAAAAACAGGAAGTAAATCAATATTACTCGGCGCAGAAAGGTGAAACAAATTAAAGGGCATTTGCTACCATTTCTTTCTCTTTAGATGTTACAGAGTTAGTGTTTTAAGAACAGCAATAAAAATTAATTGCAGGATAAATCTCATATATTGCAAATGTAATCTATTAGCTTTTATCCAGGGTTAAAAATTACTATTTCTTTTTCTAAATCCAGGAGGCCTTTTTTTCCCCATAAATACAAGTAAAAAGGTGTAGTTTGCAGCTGTGATTGACATTCTGTTATCTGTCTGTCTGTTCAAAGGAACGTACACTCTCACAGATGTTATTTGCCTGTCAGTCTAATAAATGACTATACTGAGCTAGTGCAGATTCTTATTTCGATACAATATGTATTGAAAGTGGCAGTACCAGGGAGTCAGAATGTCAGGTCATTGTTTCATAATTCATTTCTTTCATTGTGCTAAGAGTGTAGCCTTTTAGTTAAGTTAACTAAAATTACCACTATCATTAAAATGGGAATTTATTACTAAAATGCTTCAAGTATCTTGCAAACTACTTGAAGTGGGCATTTAAATGATATTTAAAAGACACTGAACCAATTTAGTAAGCCAGTAGTACTTTCTGGGTTCTGATCGAATCATGCTTTTGCCTGGAAATCTTCTGTTACAAGTATATTACTTTTTTCCAGCTTATATTTGAAAAAAGACAGTTTAGACAGAGTAAACATAAATGTAATTATATTCTGCATATATGCTATATGAACAAACTACTGAAAAAATGATTCTGTTTTGATTGCTGTCTTCTGTAAAAGTATGTAATGGGGGTAATGATGTCAGCCTTAGAGGTAGGAGTTAAGTGCTTTTTTTTTCTTATAATGAACTTATCAGTACAGCTTGTCTCTTAACTTCAGATATTGCTTATGATATCCGTTAGCCTTATTGCATATTAGTTTGTGAGTTAGCATGCCCAGATTGGCACTGATCCAGTCTAATAAATATTCCCCTTAGCTTGTAGTCATTAAATGATGTTCTGTCTTTGTCTCTGCAGCCAAGTTAATCGTGGAAACAGATACGTTTGGAAGCAGAGTTCGCATTAAAGGTGCGGAGACTGGTTACTACATCTGCATGAACAAAAAAGGGAAGCTGATTGGGAAGGTAAGGTGGGATTTAAGAGCATGGATAAAATGTTGTCTTAGGCACACTGGGACGGAAGGCCTGTAAATTCATTTAAGCAGAAAAAAAATAATAAAAAAAGAAAAAAAGGTGGCGGGAGGTTCTGATTAGACAGAGAGAAAGAACACAGGGAAGTGAAATTGTAAAAAAAAAAAAACAATTTTTGATGAAAAGGCCATACAAGAGGTGGGAAAGGAAAAGAGTAAGAAAGAGGAGATAAAAGAATCAAACGAGGAGAAAAGCTGAAAGGGAAAAGGGGCTGTTTCAAATTCCATATATCTTTTTTTAACAAATAGGCAAATTGCCTTGCTATTATGTTCAATTACATGGTACAAGTATCTGGAATGTTAAGACACAGAGTTCAGGCCGCCTCATCACTAAGCCCTGAAATCTTTATATTAGTCATGCCTGTGATTTAACACCCAGAAACTTCCCTTTTAAACTTCACTTTCAAGCCTGCCATGATTAGCCTGGAAGAGATATCAGCTTCACTAAGAATTTCACTCCTTGTTGTATTCAGTGGAGTAGGTGGGGCAACGGGATGAGGGCATATCAGGAGAAGCCTGCACATACCTGCATTATAATATTCCAATTACTGTATATAGCAACTTTATCAATGATAGGCCACGCCCACACCTGCAACCCACATTTTATTTTTTCAGTGATCTTTTTCTCTTTATCGTACTTTTTGCAGTTTTTTTTTTTTTTTGGTAAATGCCTGATATGCGGCACGGTGACAATAACATCGTCATTTTACAACGTGCTTCTTTTTTCGCTGTTGATCATAAAATACCAGCATGGTTATTGCATCGGGCAAGTTTTTTTGTTTTGAAATCTGATGATATGCATTTAAAGGAGGTCAATAATAATAATAATACATGATATAATTATATCTAATCTACCATAGGAAAACTAATTAATTTATATAATAAACAGAACTTAATAATGCCTGAAAACTATCCCAAATAGGTGATTAGAGCTGCTAGTAAAAGCTTACAATCTATAGCAGTTCCCAAGGGTAACTGTAGAGAGCAGTATTGAAAGCATACACCTAATGATGCCGATGAGCTATAACTTAATACTTTATACTTGACCACTTATTTAGTTGATTGTTTCACCAAATGTAAATAAGATAGTGATTATTTAGCATACCATTTCTTTGTTGGTCAAAGCTTTGCACAAGTTCTGAACATTTGTTCAGTTTGTAAACAACAGGGTAGCTTAATCAATAAGATAATAAGTTGGATAGGAGATTTATTATTATAAAGTCTAAACTGATTTAATCACGTCTTTGGTTTGAAGTGGCATGTCATAAATATATCATTATAGGGATAACTGCAATAGTCAAAGGAATATAGAGTTATTCACCACATGTGAAAGATAATATATGCATTCAGTAAGTGTAGTCACACAGCACAGTGCTAATCAATTTTCTGACGCTTGCATTCACTGAGCAGTCAATGAGAGAAAGAAGGTCAGATTCGGCAGATGGGAGATTTGTGATTTTATTAAAGGAAATCAAAACCCAAAGAACCCTGGTTTAGATATAAAATAAGGTGAAGGTGTATAGGTCTAATTTATTGTGCTTATTCAGCACAAAAATAAGCATTGTGCTTCTGTGATGTACAATTAAGGTCCAAATTTTATCTTATGGGCTGAATTTATTTCTAGATATTTCTAGTTATGGGCTGATCTACATTCTTAGTTTACAGTTTGATTTTTCTCAAATGATGTCCAGTGTTGTTGTCTTCTTGTCCTTCTAAAATAATAACAATGTTTCCCCTATATTTGTATTTTGCAGACTAATGGACGGGGGAAAGACTGCGTCTTCTCAGAAATTGTCCTTGAGAATAATTATACTGCTCTGCAAAATGCTAAGTATGAAGGCTGGTATATGGCTTTTACTAGAAGAGGTCGTCCTAGAAAAGGTTCCAAGACAAGACAACATCAAAGAGAAGTCCATTTTATGAAGAGGTTGCCGAAAGGCCACCACACAACAGAACCTCATAAACGTTTTGAGTTTATTAATTACCCTTTCAATAGAAGGAGTAAAAGAACTCGATACTCAAGTTCTCGGTAGGATCTGGGATGAAACTTGGTTCCGAGGACTTTAATTACAGACTACTCTATTCTAATATAAAATAAGAATAAAAGGAAATCATGAACTTACTGTTTTATATATAAATATACATATATATATATATTTTTTTTGTTTTTACAGAAGATGATCTATTTTTTTACTCCTACGAACTTTTTTTTTTTAAGACAAAAGGATGAAATGTACGGACTTACAAAAAAATGCGCTCTTCGTATAGATTTTAGATTTTCATTTTTTTTTTTTATTACCTAGGAAACAAATATGTTGTAGGTGAAGATGGACCTGGGACCAAAAGTGCTACTTACAAACAAAACACTTAACCAAAAAAAATAAATAAATAAAATAAACAAGGAAACCTGTACTGGAAAACTAAAGAAGGACCTCAAATAGTACTCTTTTCTTGCTTCTTTTTCTAAACTCGTCAGTAGATGAGTTGATTCTATTATTAATGCTTTTCATTATTTTTTAAGAGCTGCTTTTTCATCGATTCAGTTTCCTTAATGGAAACGTAGAATTACCTGGTTGAAACAGGTTGTCATGATGAGCAAAAAAAAAAAAAATGTTATTTTCTACCAACAAGGAGAAATCATCTTCTTTGACTTAAATGACCTCAAGACGTGCAACTGCATGATGATAAAATTAAATGCATCCCAGTGGTAGGAAACAGTTGTAAGAAATAGTGCTGAAAAAGTAATAATATTGGTATTATTTTTAAAAACACTGTAAAAATGTCAGATGTCTGGCAAGACCTTTGTCCTTTTTTTCAAGGATATGTGTACATATTAATATTAATGATGGAAATATTTATTTAAATGTGTATTAAAATTTGTACTAGTACTATGAAAGTGTCAGTTTTGTTTTCTTTTGCATTTAAAATGCTGGCAATGAATAAGACAAAGGTCTGTATTGCTTCGATGTTTTGTTTCTACTACTTTTATCTTGATAAAAAGCATAGGCAGCCAAGCACCTCCAGACAGTATCAAAATATACATATATAATAGACTAATAGTGTGTTAAAACAATGCATCTGGACCATGAGTCATAGAGATGCGTCATGGTACTGTCAAGAGTAGGCAGTGCTTCAGAGATATTTTGGGATGCTTGATCACTGCTTCTTGATCCCACATCTCAGAAAAAAGAGGGTCTATTAAATACCAAATGTTCTTCTATTACCCCTACAAGAAAATAAATCTAACATTGATTATTGGGATCTTTTAAGCAGATTTTTATTAATTTGATCTGATATTCCATTTCCTAAGACAAACAGTTGATGTATGTACCGTCTGGTGTACTCTGAGGTGGGAAGTGCATTAGCTAAAAGCCTGTCTTGGAAAATAAATTGTTAGTCTAAACAAGAATAATATCAGAAAATGCTTCACTGCTCAACTTTTAATTATATTGAAATGATTAATGACTATTTTATAAATTTATCTTTAAGTGGCAGTTAAATACTTCAATGTACTTTACTTTACTGGAGGGTATGTAAGATTGCCTGTCTATATGAAAAGGATCTCCAAAAACAAATGATCCTTATTTGACACAGAGTGCCAGGTAATCTTTTAATTAGTCTTCTTTTTCAGGGAAATGCTGTTGAGCAGGTTATTGGTTATGTGGCATTATTGAACCAATCATATGGATTTTGAATCTATCTCACTAATGCAAAGAGGTGGTGTTTGTTACCAAGAGACATTGTCTTAGTTGAGTAATAAATCATTCAGTCTCTTGAAGAACAAGATAAGAATATATTTGTTTTTGGTCGCCTTATGATGCCTCAACATCTTGATGGTAGATTAAATCACTTCATAGTTGCCTAGAAGGACGTCATTGTCCTGTTTAGTTGCCATGCACCATTTGTATTTTGTATGTAATAAATATTTTTCAAAGGGCATTTATGTCCAAGACCTTCAACATGCCAATGACTATTCCTTGGAAACGTTGTCAAGGGTACATAGGTTAATAAAGCAGTCTCTTCCTAATGTTCACTGATTGCAAAAGAGTCAAGGTGACATTCTAGTGTGAGCCAGGTCTTAACCCCTGACTGACATAGGGTTGTGTATTGATGAACCTTATTTTAAACATTGCTTTAAATTCTCTTGTCTATGTAAGCTGCCATCAAAGTGCTCTAGTTTGAAATAGTGCTTAAGTCTCTGACTTCGCGGTATGTAATTTAAACTAAGATACATGAGCTAAAAATGCCATTCTGTGAAAACGTCAGTCTTCAGAGTGAGTCAGCAAAGTGGCTGTACAAATCTGTACAAACGCAGTTGGACAGTAACGTGTTTATGGCTGTACTCATTCACTTCTTTTAGTTAGATCGGGTCCCACAAAGACCATAAAACTATTTTTACTTAAATGAGACCTGTTTCTTAGAAAAGTTCCATGTTAGACATCTCACTTATACACATATGCATGCATATTATATCTATCTATCTATCTATCTATCTATCTATCTATCTATCTATCTATCTAATCTATCTATCTCTATACATTTATCTAATCTGTATCTAATATATATCTATCTGTCAATGCAGCACTAATTTTCTAATGTGTCTAGAACCTGGTCACTTTACATTAAATAAAAAACTGTAGGGTAATAGTACAAATGACTCTTTTACAAATGTGACTGGGTTGTTAACCCTACTTGACCCTGCTGAAAATCACCCCTGTATCTATCTATGTGAAGAACAAGGTAATGCACTCCACTCACAGAGGATTAAATTCATAATGGATTCTGGTTGGCTGGTCAAAGCATGGGTACTTCTCCACTACTATAATATAGTAATATCAGCAGCCAATAAAATCTCATCTTCTAATCTGGTTCCAAGCAAAAAAGGTTTGACCAAATCCCAAATCAAATCCTGAATTTAGTGCATTCCTAATTGTTAACATTTTAATGCAACTACCATATCAAATATGGAATAATAAGGCCCACATTTTTCAGAAGCTAGACCAGTTTCAACATAGCCCTCCGATTCTTTTCCAAAATTCCCAAAGCATCCACCATCAAATTAAGTTTAGGAGTCATTGTTTTTTAATATTTTTGTAAGTCACTTCTCCTTTTACTCATGAATGCATTTCCTTTTTATTCCTCATTTGTTGCACAGTACATCATAGTGACCTAAACATGGAAATCTCTCTGACAATCTGCGGAATAAAAGCACCTGCTTTTTCATATATCCTAAGGCATGGGAATTTTAATATAAATATATAGATGCTTCTGTAAATATTACCTCATGCTGTTTAGTGCATCAGCTGCGGTTGTGTCTTCCTAAATAATTTAGTATTGAGAGCAAAAGGAAAGACAGAAAAAAAAACAGTTCTTGCTTGTAAAGACACAAAAGACCATCTGAAATTTTCAGAGAAATTGTAAAAATGTTAGCTAGAAAATAACAACTAAGAAGCATTTCTGTAAAATGAGAAACCTGGTTACAGTGAGTTGAGAACTCAGTTTATATTTGGTTGCATTCAAACCATCCTTGAAATAGCTTTTGGAATTGAAGCCTGATTTATTGACTTGTACTTCGATGACATTACAAGTTATTTTAACACAAGGCAAGATGACGTGATTCACTAATTTTGTTAGTTTGCATATACCTTTAATGGGATAAACAACATGCAACAGGACTGTGTGCACAGCAATGCTTTTGTGGGGATCAAGTAAGCTTCAGCATAGAATACCAAAAAAATACAACTACTAACTACATGACAAATGGAACGGAATCGTTTTATCTATAACGCTCTGTATTTTATACTTGTAGGTACTGTTCCCCAATGAAGGATATATCTATATTTTCTTATCAAAACAGGTATGAGGAAGGAAGAGCTCACATATATCTGTAGTCAATAATAGTGTTCTCATGGGTAGATCAACCGGCAAATTTAATATTATCTTTTATTAACAAATTAACAGAATATTCTGCAGTGCTGTAGAGTAGAAATTAGACAATTAGACACAGTAAACTTCAAAATTAAACAGTGTAATGTATTAAATGTCACTACTGCAATAGTAAAAAGGCTGCCGAAATAACCGTTGTATATCATGTAGCATGTATAATAAAAATTTGAAGTTTATTCTAAAAAAAAAAAGGCAAATATAATTTGTTTTACACTTGCAAGATAATCTTTCTTAAAGGGACATTTCAGTGTCCTGTTGAAGCAGTTCAGTTTAGCCGCATTCTCCTCTGCTGCCGCTCTCAATGTGAAGCCCCACACCGGCATTTCCTAGTCACATGGGAGAGCGTGCACGTCATCAACACGTCCTCCCTTGATGACGTGCGCACTTCACAGGGAGAGCGGCAGCTGAAGAGGATGCCGCTGAACTGAACTGCTTCAACAGGACACTGTAGAGTCACCGGCACAGAAAGAAGATGGAATCACTAACAAGGAAGTGCTGACAGCACTTCTATATAGGTAAGAAAATTTATTTTATGAGAAAAATTGAAAATTAAATGAATTTAATAAAAGTTAGTAATTAGTATATACTATCATATGCATTTTTTTCAATTTTGGCCAGAGTGTCCCTTTAAGGTGCAACGGTCACCTCAAAACTAATACTAATTTAGTGCTATGCAACAAATAAAATCCTGATACAAAGTTCAGAAATCTTAGGTAAAGCACCCCAGGTGACTGGTATGCAATTTGATAAATAAATAATCAATTAGACAAATATACACAGTTAACCAGTTTCAATGTCCAGATAATCTCAAAGATGTTTCTTGTCTTATTAGTGTTCTTTAAATAAATAGGACTATGTCCAATACTGCAAAATCCAAGAGCTTTTTGTGAAGCTCCTCCTGCCCGCAATCCCAAAGAAACAAACCTGCCCTGTTGTTTCGATCTTGAACACTGGATGAGATAGGATGCTGCGACAACAACCGTAGGTGGGATGCGCTGGAGAAAGAGGAAAAGTATACTCCTCTGGTGTAATACAGTTAATAAGTAAGGCACAATAAAGGATTCAGTGAAAGGATAATGTTGTAGTTCACACTCAAGTTATTAAACGTGCTTGTGATGTGTTTTGACTCTTAATAACAACTTGTGCAACTTGTGACCGTGAGAAAACACAAGGATT
>WMED01017937.1:0-12855 GCA_019650415.1 Pipa parva | reverse complement strand
ATTTTTTTTTATTACATATATTTATGTAACCTGTATGCACAAAAAGTAACCAGGAAAAGCAGCTGTTCTGTCCCTAAAGAGTAATATTAGTTATCACCATGCAGAGGTTGCTTTGAATTGTATAATAAATGCAGTCCTTTCACACCAATGAAATATCTCAGATTTCCTTGTTAAAGTGGAGCTAAACTCACATTCTTAATCTTTTACGTTTTGTTCAAAACCTCTCATTTACAATTAAACGATCTTCTAGTTGCTAGAGTCAATTAATCCAGCAACCACACACTGGAATAAGTACAGACTGAAAAAGTGATAGTACAGATCCATTTAAAAGAAACAGAATTCATCAAAAGAGAAATATCATTGGAAAAAGTAAGCCTCAGATTGGTGTCACTGACGCCCACCCTCCCAGCAACCATATAAACATAATGTCAAATAATGAAAACACTTCAATAAAATAAAATACGGTCTCTAATATAATAAAAAGTAATTCTAAGGCAAACAACCCTATTATTGTTTTCATGAAAACATTTTTTGCCTAACGAGGGGAGAAAAACTTCAGAATGTTTGTTGTTTTGGAAACTTTTTTTCCCCATATATTCCTTACTTCTCAAAGAAAATGGAAACAAAAATAATAAAACCCAAAATCAAATCTGTTGAATAAACACATTGCTGTATTACTTGCAGAGTTATGCTGTTGCCTTGTACCCACCTGTATTACTTGGAGTAAAACCTGGAAGAGATGGACTGCTGAGGCCTGGCAAAAGAACTGGAGGAATACCTTGGAGAGCTGGATAGGCAGTTGGAAGGTTGAGTGTCTGTAATGATGGGTTGTCAAACATATTTTGCTGTTGGGATGTCAGACCTAAAACCTCATTGGCCTTTTTAATACGGTCCAGTTCTTGTTGGGCCATCAGCTGACGAACTGTAGCTGGGTCAAAGTACTCTTTCTCTTTGTCAAGCTGACTTCCAATAGCATCCTTCACTTTTGAGATATGCTGTTGGGAAAAGATATGATCCCGCACAGACAGGCGTGCGCTGTACTTGATACCACACAAAGTGCACTCTGTTTTGGGTCCCTCATAATTTGTTTGGTTTATTCCGAAGTGCTTTGCCATGCTTAGTTTGGACTTTTTTTCCTTTGCCCTGGCATTTTGAAACCAGACCTGGACAACTCTCTTTGGCAATCCGATCTCATTTCCCAGGACTTCACACTCTAGCATAGTGGGAGTTCTATAGTCATTAAAGCAAGATTTGAGAGCTTTTAGCTGCAGGTTTGTCATTTGTGTTCTAAAACGTTTCTGACCAGGGCGGTCCCCACTATCACCTGATTTACCCGCTGAGCCACTTGCTCCTGGGCTAGGGGAGCAAGGATCTGCAAGGCTGGAGGTTTCACTGTAATCAACTATTCCTTCATTCTCATACTCTCTGCTATAAAGGCTTGGGGCTGGGCTGACCAAACCAGATGACATGTGGTCCTCATATTCTGACATTGTTATCATGGCAGACTTCGGCAAGCCATCGCTGGTTATGGATGCAGATTTGGTTTCAGCTATAATACCCGTTGTGCTGTCATTGTCAGCATTTCCTTCATCTCCTGTTGTTGTATCTGTTATAGCAGTATTTACAGAGGAACAATCATCATTGTCTAGTTTTGCGTGGTCAAAGCTTAAGTTGACAGATGACATTGAGGGACTTTCGAAATCTTCCATCCCTTCAACTTTAATAGATGATGGACTGAGCAATGTTCGAGGAGAGAGATCCATAGACTTACTAACTGGAGAGAGGGGAATGCACTGACCATCACTACTACTTTGTGGAAGGCTATGAAATCCAGCACTATCATAAAGATCACCTTTTAATAGTAACCCTCCATCACAATCAACAAGCATAGCTGATAAACTCATATTATATCCAGCTCTTTTGGCCTCATGCCAGTGGCGTGAACGGATGTGAGCTTCCAATGCAGTTTTTGCTTTAAACAGTGCTCTGCAAAATGGGCATCGTCTATGGGCTTGAGCAGGACCAACTGCTCTAAACTGTCCCTTTCTTTCTCGAGCCCTTGTGTTTTGAAACCAAACTTGAACAACACGCTTCTTTAAACCCACCTCATGAGCAATATGGTCTAACATTTTGCGTGTTGGGTTTGAGTCTAGTAGATATTTTTGATAAAGTATCTCTAGCTGCTCTGGAGTTATTGTTGTTCGTAAGCGTTTATCTCTTTGGGGTTCATCACCACCTGTCCCACTATCATTTTCACCAGGACTTGCATTGGCCTTCTCCTCTAGTTTTCTCTTAAGGGTGTTCATTGTTGAAGACGGTGTGGAAGGGGATGTTGCAGATCCTGCAGGCATTTGAGTGAATCCTCCGGTAAGAAGCTGGCTAGCAAGAAGTGGATTACTGGGGTCAAAAAGCATAAAAGACATATCCATGGACCTATCCACAAATTGAGGATGAATGAACTGGTTTTGTGCACTTAGAAAATGAAGCTGTTGATGTTCTTGCCAATGCTCAAATGATGGAAAAGCCAATTTACACTGATCACACTGGTAAGGTAAAATCGGGGGAGGTAAGTTTGCCAGTTGTTGTGGGGTTGATGTATGAAGGGGTTTAATGGGAAGATGAGAAATCTGTGTAGCAGTTGGGCTTGTCTGAGCCAGTGAACAGGGTGGATGTTGTTGTGTAGATGGTGATGAAAGTGAAGGAAGTTTTTGTGTTGCAACACTCATTTTTTCTTCTGTTTGGTCGTGTTGCTGGGCCTGTGACTGTGTTGGCAGTGGCTGCTGGGGTTCTTGCTTTGGTTGCAGTAGCTGCTCTGGTGTTTGGTTTTGCTGTGTCCTTGTAGGGTCACAATGCTTTGGTTTATCATCATTTGAAGCCTCTGACTTCGAACTACATGTGAAATTTTCTTCTACCTCAGATGTTTGTTGGAGCAAAGGAGTGCAAGATGTATTTGCATTGGATGAAACTGCTGTGCTAAAAGATGGAAATGTCATAGGGGTGCTACATGTAGAGCTGGAGGGAGTTAAAAAATCAGTGGCATCCATGGAGTCCTCATTTTGACTATCATCATTAATATCTTCATCCTCATCTTTGTAACACAGCTTTTTCTGATGTTTAATAAGGTCAAAGATCCTTTGAAAAACCAAACTACACTTTTTGCATTGATAGTTCAAATTACTTGTGCGTATATACCTATCATTTGTGAGCTCTCGTTTCTCTCCCTCCTTACCATCACCTTGATTTTCATAGTTCTTTCGTGCTTTCTGCCGAGCATTCTGGAACCAAACAACGATAACACGTGTAGGAAGATTTAACAGGTTTGAAAGCTGCTCAAATTCATCATCTTTCGGATAAGCATTGGCATCAAAAAAGTCCTGAAGAACACGAAGCTGATAATCTGTAAAGCGTGTTCTTGATGATCTCTTGCTTCCCCAGTATTCATGTTTTTGTGGCTCTGGTGATGGGGGCTTAGAGTCCATTTTTAATTCTTCCAAACTAGTTATTGGTGGGTTATTAAAATTGTAAGGGGAATCTTTATTTCGCTGACGTTCCTTAAATAGAGTGTTTCTGAACCAGTGCTTAATTACTTTCTGTGGCAACCCAGACTTATCAGCCATTTCTTTGATCTGCTCTTCACTTGGTGAATTATTAATATCGAAATACTGGCGTAAAACTCTTAGCTGGTCATCAGTTATACGTGTTCTAGGTCTTTTGTTCTGCTGTTGAAGAAGACTGGGGTTCAGTTGATGTTGATATAATTGAGCCAAGTCTGCTGGCATGGTGTCCACTGGCCCTAGTTGTGACTGCAGCTGTGCTGGCATAGACTGTAAAGGCATTGTTTGCATCATAAGGGGAGGAAATATAGGAAGCTCCATTGGCATGGGGAGTTGTGCTAGTGACACAGAAGACTGAGCTGGTGAAATGCTGGGTGGCGTTATAGGAGGAGCTGAAGGAGGAATAGTTGGGGTGATAGCAGGCTGAGGAGTTGCAGGAGGAGGTGGAGGAGGTGGTGGAGGTGGTGGTGGCGGGGGAGGAGGTGGTGGTGGTGGAGGAGGAGGAGCATCTGGTGTCTGAGGCCTTAGTGGATATAATTTATCGTAGTGATCTCTATACTGCTTTGCAAAATGCTCCAGCTGCTTAAAAGGAAGATATCTTTGATGGACATGCTCTTGGTGACTCTTTAGAATAAGGATATTGGAAAACATTTTTCCACAGGAGCTGCATTCTAGTTTGTCCAGGCAATCAATTTGATCACCTTTTCCATTCCTTTTCTGAGATTTTTGCTTATTTTCATTATACTGGATTACAAGTTCAAATCCAAAGTTTTCAAGCAATGCTTTAGTAGCGTTGCCTCGAGCATCTGATGCAATTCGCGGAGGAAGCAAAAGAGAGTCTGAGCAGGGTACAGATGCCACGTCTTTCTTTTCTCTGCATTTTGCAGCTTCTGTAGGTATGGACTCATTGTTTCCAGGGCTGTCATCTATTTTTTCAAAAAGATCTCTTTCTTTTTTAAGTTCCTTATAATTTTCTTTCATGGATTTTAGTTTATGATCTGCTGTTTGCACAAGTACTGAATGGGTCTCTGGTACACATATCTGACCTTGTTGCTGCATGATATGCTGGTGATGAGTGTGAGCCTGTTGGGGAATCTGCAGTGGGATTTTAAGATCTTCTAACAAACTGGGACTGCTTCCAGTAAGTGTCAATGTTCCACTTGTCAAGGGCAAGCTAACTTCTGGGTTGAACTGAAAATCTGCACTAGGGATATAAAATGGAAACAATAAATGCTGTTGCTGCTGAAGCTGAAGCAAAGTTTCTGTTGTCATAGGAAAGTGAGGAAGGATGGTTGGATTTAACAACTGGGACTGCAGGATTGCTGCTTGCTGCTGCAGTTCTTGTTGCAGCTGGGCTTGAACCTGTGCTTGCGCCTGAGCCAATGTTTGAGCTTGTTGCTGCTGCTGTCGTGAAGCTATCATGTCTGCCAGTTTTTTTCTATGTACTTCCTTATGTTCAGTAGGACAAGGAACATTAGAATTAACCATGCTGCTTGCACTAATGTTTCCAGTTGTTTCCATGGGCATCTGGTTAATTAAAGTGGAATTTCCTGTTGTGGATACTGTAGTTGTGCTACTTGAAGCAGTGGTGATGCTACTAGTTATAGGGTTTGGAGTGGTGGAGTTTGCAGATGTACAGGTGATATTGGAACTTGATCCATTGCTGCTGCCACTAGCAGCTTCCAGTTTTGCTGCACGTGCCTTGGTTTGGTGCAACACAGACCTCATGTGAATTTCTAATGTTGAACTCTGGCTATATGCAACATTACAGGTGTTACATTTAAAAGGCTTATTATCTGGACTGCTAGTGGCCTCAGGCTGCCCTGCAGTTGATTCTTGCAAAGCCCTTTTTAATTTATGCAGATGAGACACAGAGTTATAATGAACTAGCAAAATATTTTTCTGTGTGAAGGACTCTTTGCATACCGTGCACTTATAAGGACGAGATGGGTCCAAAAATTTCTCCATTGTAAAATTCGGTCCTTTTCGAAATGGTAGAGCTCTCTTGGGCTCAGAACCTGAATCTTCTTGCACAGAACCAGAGTCACTTCCTGTTGGACTCTGTTTATCCTCTAGGTCACTTTCATCATCTTTATCTTCATCTACAAACATGCTATGGTCTTCAATCATGGCTGAATCTCCAATGGTCATGATGTCCCCATTCACTAGCAGCCCACCATAGAGCTGTTGGATGTCAGATTCACTCAGCTCTAGATGACTGGTCTCAAGATGCTTCTTCAGAGCCTGAAATGTGCGAAAGCTTCTTTGGCAAAGGCAGCACATGGTAGCAGCCCGAATCACATGATACTGTGAATGCAGTTGAAGCTTTTCAATTGTTTTAAATGCCAAGCTACACTGGTTGCAACGATACTTGTAAACATGGCGATCAGATACTGGTAGCTGTGGCCGCTTGTTATGAATTTCATTAAAATGTGTTTGTAGGGAAGCAGATGTTTTGAAGACTTGGTTACAGCCTTTCTTCCAGCACAAGAATCCAGATTCTTCTCTGGTAACACCGAGATCAATTGGTGGAGGTTTCTGTTCTAAATGAAGTTCAGTTTCCTCTGTAACAGCTGCACTCTTGGACAATTCTTCAGCAGATTCTGTGAAAAGGATACAGATATTAAAGACCACTGTGATGTATGATGTTAGGCATCACAATAAAACTCTATGTGAATTTTATATTTCATTAGACAAAGTCTTACCAGACAATTTTTCCATATTTTCTAAAGTATTCGTTGAAGACATCCTGTCAAGCTCTGGTGAACTCACTGGGAGAAACATAGTACTTGGCATGAGCATCTCTGGAGAAGTCACCTGTAGGCAAGGGCAATATTTTAAAAGTGTCAATAACTATCCAGTTCCTCACCTCACAACTAACTGCTGAGAGACAACACAGCTGCTACGCATCTCCCCCCACCATAACTCAGGAGGTGGCCCATTCTAATTATCAGACTATAAGAATAATCTAATTAATATTTTTCTCCTTCTACAGAATACTGACTTTGATCACAAAGACTGTTTTGTTACAGGCTGTGGGGCAGCCAATTATAGGGATGTGCTAGAAGTTTCCCGTTCTCTGCTTAATCTACCAAGCACATATTAACACCCCTAATTAATTCAGACTGTTAAAAAGAAAAGAACCTGCTATATTACTGTATAAAAGAAGCAATTGCTTGGCTTTCTTTAGGTTTATAAAGTAGAAAAACAAAAAAACAGTCTTTAAGAAATAGATAATGCATGACCACTGCTCAAGCAAACACAGAAAGTCATGAAAAATATCCTTCCCTGATTTCAAAAAGATCAGAACAGTATTGCTACTTTCAGAGGTACACACAGTGATGTTCAGTCCAAAACTATCCACTGCAATTATATAATTATTAGTGCACACAGCAGCAAAAATACATTTGAGGAAAGCCAATGTACAACTGCCTGAAATAAATGATTGCTTAAAATGGATCTTAATAGTGGAGTAGGCACAGGCAACAATTGCAGTTCTGTTACTGCAGAACTAGAATCTCCCCAGCAATCCTTGCTGTTGTGTAGTGTCAATATCTCAATGAACTTTGACATTAGTTAAACTGCTATGGCTGAGCATTGGGAAACATTTGTAGAAGAGCTGCAGGACCTGTGAGAACTATATATAAAAAAAAATTCAAAGTGATGCAAGATACAAAAAGGTTAACAGAGTCAGCAGCTCTCCATGAAAAAGTAGGGGTGGTAGGCTACAAAAGATGTACAAAATAAAATGTGTCATAATAACACATTAAATATCCAGCACATGCCACCTTTAAAACAAAGCGACTTCCATTATTTCCCCATTTCAGATAGCAAATGTACATGACACATATGGCTGGTAGTTCAGCAGTGCACACATTCTGGCTGATTACTAGATGCAATTTTTTAGCTTGAGTAATCTGTTTGCTTGTTAAATTTGTGCCTGTCTGCATTAAGGTCAGTCAGCAGACCCCCCAAATTGTGTTTCAGGCTTCATCTCTAAAGATTTCAGTCTTGAGCAACTACATCAAGTGTGATCACTTGCACACAAAAACTGTCTAACCACCACAGCACTGGATTACATGTCATATTTAAACAGCGGAAAACAGGAGGGAAATCTTTGTTTCAGATGCTTAACATTTTGCTAAATGTTTACATATTTAACCATATGCTATGGTATAACCAGTACTGGAAGATATTTGTATGTCTGTGCACGAACAGCATGCAATATGTATGTACCGGTATGTATGTTTGAACTGTTCAGATTTCCCTATGTCCACAACATGACATACAAAAGGAACCAGACAAATCTAGCTAAGCACAAACTCAATGTTTTAACTTAATTTCATTAAAGAATTATCCATGGGATTCCACATATTGATGGTCAATTACAATAAAGTCCTGCTCAAAAGCAAAATTCTCCGCTTGATCTCCTTATATGTAAGAAAGCATGTAAGCAACGGAAAGAAAAATACAGAAGATCACAAGCTTGGGTGCATTTGCGTTTAAAAGCTAGGAAAGGAAAAAAATGTGTCCATTTCCAACACCCAGAGAGAGCAAAGCTGTGTGCACAGTTTCAGAAAATTCCAGCTCCACAAGACAGCTCTATAATTGTTTTCATACACTTTAATTAGAAAACCTCGCCTGGCCTTGAATAATAAGAGAAAGACTTCTGTACTTGAAAGGTTGAAGTCAATCAAGTGTGAATGACGGCAGACGAGGAGGTGAGCGAAAGACGTCTGCTCTCCACTTTAATCATCTTTCCTGATTGGAATTCTGGCAGGTTTTAAGAGGACTAATGTGCATGTTCCATTTTTTTTTTTTTACACCTAGCTTCCTAAAATGCTTTGTACATTCAGCCTGAAAACCATACTCTCACATTGTACCTCAATGTTCCTTGACCCTATCAGATTTTGCTGTCATGCTTACAGTATACATTGGATTTGTATCCTAAGCTTCATTACCCATTAATCACATAACTCTTTCCCAACAAAGGTGTGCATGGCTGGCTACATCGTCCCAGACATCTCGCTTTAACAGCACGACTTCTACAATACACAGCTGCTTGGTCAGATATGTAAATTACATCATTAAGTCCCACTCTACACTTCTCCCTGTGACCACTGATCTCTGACTTGTGGGTCAGCAATACAACATGTCAGCTGGCTCTACCCTGGCTGCCCATCACACAGAATAATTACATGCTAATTGTGTGAAGAGGCCCAGCTGACAAAACCCAGCCACATCCTCAGAGTCTGTTTACACCATGCTGGGCACAACAAGGTATAAGCTGGAACTGTAGGCTCAATATGAACCCCAGATAGCTTTCTATGTATACTGAAGCAAGGCTGTGGAAGGGAGGCTGACTGGAAAGCAAGGAGGAGAAAAAAAAAAAAAAAATCCAGAGAGAGAAATAGGAATTACACCGAGAGAAACAACACTAAGGACAAAGACAAAGGAATGAGAAGAGGTCAGGAAAAAAAACCCCTCCTGAGTGCTACAGAGGTCTAACATGCAAATCCGACTCGCAGACAGACTGTATATTTCCATTACAAAGAAAGGCAAGAACTGAAGGAACAGAAACTTGTTAGAAAGGGGAGGATATTAAGGTCATTTCACATTTCCACTATGAAATTGGCACACATAGGCAGCACGCTCCAATCTCAAACTACTTGCACATATATGCAAGACTTAAAAAAAAAGAATGGGGGGGGGGGGGCAAATGTAAGATTTAAAAGAAGAAAAAAAAAGTAAATCGTAGAGTATACGCAATGGCAAAACATTGTACATACTTGTGTTTACCTGGGGTGTAGCTGGAGAGGGATGTGAAATGTTGAAGGTTAAAAGACAAAGAAAATGTGGGGAACAAGCTGCCCCAGTCACCATGGTAACAGGTAGTACACAGGGGCAGGTTCCATAGTATGGTGTCTTTTGTTATTAGCCAGATTTCGCTAATGTCAGATATGCATGCACATCCATTACCCCCTCAAAAACAAGCATTTTAGCCATATTAAGATTAAGAGTCGCCTGCTGTTCTGCCAGTCACGGGTAGCGAAAGTAAATATAATTTCACTTCAAAAAGACCTGGTCTGATTCGAAAGGTTATCATACATAATCTATTACATTTATTAAAATTATTTCACATTTATTCAAAAAGGATGTGTGTGTGAGGAGCGCTGTTTACCAGTGCTGAATTAGTAACAAGTGAAAGTGCTTTCTCTTGCTTTTTTAAGCGATACCTACTGTGACTATTAGCTTGTCCACACAGTCTGGTGCCACGCTGTGCAGGTGAGTAAGGTGCAGCTGCAGGTGGATCTTGTTATTTAACATATCCTGGCAGAGAGGGCAGCGCAGCAGAGGCTGTACTGAATGCTGCGTCATAGCATGAACACGTAGGCGATTCACATCTGCGTTACAGTACTTACAGTACGGACACTGGTACATCTGCAACAGAGAAGTCATTGGAGAGAAAAATAAAGGACAACTGCAAGAGATTGTACAGCAATAAAGGATATACGACGAGTCCGATACCTGGTCTGATTTTTTCTCCTCTGCAGATTTTGGGTGCTTTGAAGGCAAAGGCAGCTCATTGCTAGCGACGGGCTTTGTGGGTACAGCATCGGTAAGATCTTTCTCAGGCAGATTATATGGTTCTGTGGGGGGAAATTCAAACAAAAATGTTCAGGGCAGATATCATCTGAAAATCAGAAATAACGCTCTAGCTTGTCCTGTTTATTCTTCCCACTTTTTAATAAGGTTTTACTTTACTGCACAGTCATGTGTACAGGAACACACCTCTACAATGAGCGGATTTGCACGCGGCACGTTACCCACCATACCTGAGCCTCTGTTTGCTTCCTTTGCACCTTCAGGCTCCTGGTCTTTAGGAACTTCCTCAGCATCCGCAGCAGTGTCACACAAACCCTCTGCATCTTCTAAGGGCTCTTCTGAAAAACAAAAGGCCAAAAGTAATATTAAAGTTATTAAAGTTAGTACAGCACTATCTGCATTACAGCAGAATTCCAATCTACATTATTGGTACTGACCACATTTCCAGTCGGCTGTCAAGATCATTTAGCCTTACAGTAAAGCATGCTCTGCAAAACCAGCATAAATGCTGAACATTATGCATACAGCTCTTTCACCACACCTCTCGTCTGGCGACACCCATTTATGAGAAACACTGGCTGCCGAAACAAATTAACTTAAACCACATCAGAAGTATATAATCCTTTGGCACGGAGGGCAGGTTTTTTTTTTTTTTTTTTTACCTATCCAAATGTTACTGAATATTCATGGATGCATATACAAAACGAGAGTAAAGCTTCTGATTCCTGAATATTATTTTGGGTGCTTTTTATTATACTGACACGGATATAATAATGACAGTGTAATGAGTAAGAATCTCTACCTAAGCCAAAAAGAGAAAATGAATCAGGCTTCATAATGTAGTTCTAATGCACAGCATCGTCTGAAGTCTAGCCCACATAACTGCACACTGTACAGCAGATTTCACAGCAATGATACGTTTTGAAATGATTCCTGAAATACAGTTACAGAGATTCAGATTTAATTTATGCCAATTACTACCTCCATCAATTTCTGCAGACTCAATAAGATAAAGTAGACTATGGACAGAAATGCTTGTGTGCCACAGAAAAGAAACAAAGGACAGGCATTTTAATTCCCTTACTATAGCAAAGATTGTTCAATAAGCAGAAAAGCATTGTAGTCTGTTCCTTTAGTAGCAAAATATGCAGTTCCTCAAATGGCCTACAGGTGTCATCCTTACCATAAGGTGGCACAGGAGAAAAAATGAGAGGAGGCACCAAAGCCTGAGGCTGGGCAGGCAGACACAGACTCTGCACTCCTTATAATGCATTGTCTGACAAAGAGTAAAGTCAAAGCTATGAGAAGGGTTTGCAATATAAATTCTCATGGAGAAATATGAGCGTGCCTCTTCTAAAATAAGGGTACAGGTGTTGGCATTTCTAATGCAGACAAAGGGAAACTAAAGACAATTAATTACAAATAAACAAAGGTAATTGTCAGGGTCAGTTCAGAGACACTTTACAAGTGCATGTAAATCCTTAAACAACACTTACATGTCTATCGAGACTGTGAGCCAACAGGTTTAATCCATTTCAGTGTGTGCAGCACACTCAAATTTCATGTTTTCCACCGACAACATGAATCTCGCCGCTAAAACAACATTTTAACGTACGGGGGCACAGCGACAAACCATTTAAACTTGTGCACAGAGAATGAATACGCCTTCATTGTCATTCACTAACACTACAAGTAACTGGTCATATAGTGGTAGAGTTTAAACTGTCTGTGCTATTTCTGGTATATTCAATAACTGAAGAATGGGTCAGTTATTCTTCACTATTACTCTGGCTTCTCTCTCTCTTTACCAAAATACAGTAGGCCAGCCACACTGATCGTATGTGACCAGTTCAAATTATCACGAGGCGGAAATATAACTTGCCTCCCTAAGCTGTCTCAGGAACGCAATGAATCTGCCACACATATGGTGCACTGCAAGTTGTGTATAATCAATATGCAAATTGCCTCCTGCATTGATTCCGTATTAATTTTCAATTAGGAAGCTCACAAGGGGTCTGCCCAGGTCAATACTGGAAGGAGCAGACAATTTGAAAAGTAACAGATTTCTTGTAGACCTGCGGCATTTAGCTTGGTTTAAAATGCTTTCTTTCATACAGTGACTTCACTTAGCTCGCACTACCCAGGAACAGTCCGTTTACAATTTCACCTGTTACCTTGAGTTATATTAGTTACTTTTGAAGGAGGTAACAGAGTACATAAACCATTTAAAACAGAGAAAAAAAATGCACAGGTACAACAAGTTCAACATAATCACTGCTCAAAATCATAGAACCTTTTCTCGTTACATTTGAAAAGAAAAATTTGACAAGAAATTTGCAAGAAACAGGAAATGGAAGAAATAATTACCAGCTTTACAAGGGAGCGGGAGTAATGAATGATAGTCATTATCAGTGTGAGTCTTAAGGTAACACTCCCCTACCACATGCATTTATTTTACTACTGTATGTATCTAAATAGGACGCACATGGAAAATATCTAAAACTGATGGCCTGCATCCCCTTCAAAATCGATATGCTCTGACCCTTACCAACTTTTTCTTGTGCTGCCATGGCCCCCCAAATGTTGCTTCTCCAAGGAAGGTGTTTGGTAGCGGTATGCCCCGGCAACACCGCTCCTCACTCAGGGGGTAATTCACTAAGCTCCGAAGTGAGCTGCGTACTGTTCGCCTCACTTC
>WMED01017936.1:1504-12855 GCA_019650415.1 Pipa parva | reverse complement strand
GGGTGTAAAAATGAAGCCGACTTTCCTCTCCCATTGACTTTAATGGTTATCGGCGATTATCGTCTCGATGATTTCAAAAACCGTTAATTTTTACGATGCCGATTATTGCCATCATCACTCATCACTAGTTATTGGGGGGGGGGGTCCTAATTCTTATTCACCCTCCATACACACAAATATGTACTTGTGTCCCAAGTGATCTTGTCCTGACTTCTGTCAGTAAAGATAAAAAAAAATAAAAATTCATTTATTTAACTACAAAAATCAGATTTTTACAAGTGATGTATAAGTGCCATGTTAATCCAGATGAGCTATGTAGACTATGGAGAAGCATTGCATTGATTCTTCCACTACATACACAATGGCTTTGGTGTTACATATTTGTGCTACAAATATATAAATAATATAGGAGAGATTAGCTCAGTAGCAGTATGCCCTTCTGTAGGTAACATGGGTTTATTTATTATGACCAGTAAACATATAGCAGCCTTTTCTTTGCCAGACAATAATCTTTAAAGGACCAGTAACACACACACAAAAAAAAATCCCATGTAGATTGTCATGGAAGTTAATCAAATGCAATCTTTTATCCTTGAAGATTTCATGAATTTTATTGCTTTCTGTCTGTTTTTGTCTTTACTGATAGTAGACATGTTTTGTGCATTTGTTAAACATATTTTATCCAGTGCCATTCTTTGGTGCTTTAGATCAGGTGCGGAACTTTAAGGGGGCAGGCTACAGTGTATGATCTGCAGGCCCCGGTTCCATCTCTGGGGCTGGTGCATGATTGGCACTGGGGCCTCCCCTACCTAGGGTGCACTACAGAAGTTGCAGTGGTGGTGACCATCCCCCCTAGAGGACTGGGCCCGGTAGCCACTGTGAATGCCACTATCCTTGTAGATCGACCAGTGCTTTAGATAATACATATTCAGTGCCCCACAAAGCCTAATATTTCAACCTAAATAGCTAAATATTATAGTTTATAGACACACATTTCTTTTAAGCACAGATTGAATATTTGCTAACTTTATTTGAGGCATTTTCATTTTTTTGGTGTTACTGTCCCACATCACATGTAACACCAAGACAGTCCCACACAATTCTCAGGGAATTCCTCAACCCTCTGGGGTTACCTTTTCAGGGCAGTTTGTAGGAGTCACAGTATGGTAAGGAAAATTAATCTTGGCAGTCTCTCTGTGTTCATCTACCCAATGGGAAGCACAAATGCTCAGAGAGAGGCTCAGGGCCTCATCGACTAACTGTCTAAATCACTTCGCTACAATTCAAGTCGAATCGCCAAAACAGATGGAAATTTGCTTCTCCCTATTGACTAAGTGGAGAATACACTTCTGAAAAAGGCAGACAGCAGCAAATGCTGTTAGATGTGTAGTGTGGCATAGTCAGGCAATTAGAAGTAAAAGAAGTCATGCGGAGCGAGGTGAATTCGACAAGTGAAGGGCAGTGACGTCAGTATCGCCATATCCCACTAACTGTATTCTGTGAATATTCTATTTCTATGTCATCTTGTCCCTATGTCATGTTGTCATTGAGTCGCAGTCGCCATTGTCACTTTTGAGTGAATGGTTGCCTTACACAACACTGGAGCCCTGTTATCAACTCCCCAATTCACCAGTCTAAAGTGGCGAAGTCAAACAGGTGAATTTGGAGCAGTTTGGAGAGTTTGGAGCTTAGTCAGTAGTAGAAGTACCTGTGCACCTGCACACAGAATGATGCAAAGAGCTCTGTAAGTTTGTGACTATTGTAATCATCTGAATTGGTCGCGTATTCGCCACTTTACTCAATAAGCAAACATGGAGAAGAGATGTGAATTCCAAGCTCATTCTTTGTGAAAACATTTTGTATGTATGTATATTTATATAGCACCACTTTACAGAGATTAATCATTCCCTTCAGTCCCTGCCCCATGGAGTTTACAATCTAGTTTTCCTATTCAGTCGCACACACAGATGTATGTTTTTGGATTGTGGGAGGAAACCCACGCAGGTGCGGGGAGAACATACAAACTCCATGCAGATGAAGTCCAGGGTGGAGTTGAACCCAGCACTGCAAGGCACCAGTGCTAACCACTGAGCCACTGCACTACCACCCTATATTTTATATATTAAATAAGATATATCTTTTTTTTTATAACTGAAAATGCGTACTTGCCATTTAATTGTGTATATGAAGTTACAGTTACATTTATAAGGTGTTTGGAAGCAGTTCCCACCTATATAAATGTTTGGAGACATACAGAGTTCTTATTACTATTTATAAGCACCAACTGTATTTCAAATACAAGACTTATTCCGCTTTATCATGTACCTGTATTGAAAATATTTTCTTTTAAAATGGAATAATAAAACATAGCGACTGCCACGCTGACTGAACAGTTATTTAAAGCTGCCTTTGTATCACCAAAATGTTGCCGTCTCAACGTCAGCTGGCATAGAATCCTTGGCATGTACAGAAAGACTACATAGACTGCATGAGCGCCGGTTACTGACAATGATGTGCGGTCCAAATGCTATGAGCTGTTGGTGAGCTGTGACATATTTAGGTTTTGTTATGATTCTCTTCGAGTTTAAACACTGCTCTCTGATTTCAATAGTAGCCAATAATTATTAATAGAAATGACACTATTCCAGTCTGCTTTAATTACATGCATCGCTAGACAGCTCAAGAACAGTATAAAAACATGACTATAGCCTTCAAAAAAAAAAAAAAAAAAAAAAAGCTTAACTTGCACAAACACATTGCTTGTAGCCATTTAAATGCAAAGCAGCACAATGCGCAATGGTCTATCCTGAATCCCAGTAGCTGATATGGTGATTGGCATTCAAAAATATCTGAGTAGTCCAAGAACTCGTTCTCAGAACCAGATAATGTACAAGGCTCTCTAAGCTACAGTTTAGGGACCAGGCACTGCTAGGGAGGTCCACCCACAATCCCTTGCCATTAAGGTATATTCGCAGTTATGTAGTTGGAGGAAGGATTGTCCATATATATTTATCTGCCCAAGGCATCATTGTGGGGCTTATTCATGAATGTGAATTCGGCAGTGTGAATTCACATCACTTTGACTCACATTGGTACTCATTATTTACTAAGTAAATGGTGTCAGTCGAACAGTAGAAGGATTCAGATTCATCTTCTTACAATTTTGGGACTTGCTTTTTATTCACTTATGTTTGCAGCAGGAGAGATAAAGTACATGGATTTCTCAAGTCATTCTGAATGATAATCATCATGACAACTACTGTGCATTTGAATGGTTAATACTATACATTCAATCAGTGCTTCCAAAAATTCTCTATTGTATGCATGGATGTACATATAATTTTATTTATAAAGTACCACAAATTTACACAGCGCTGTACAACTCAGCAATAGAAATATAATAAAGACATGGGAAAAGTCCATTAAATAATACAAGTAAAATATCACAAGGATATATATATAAAAAGAGAATAAGCAGTATCGTGTCACACACATCACAATAATTTATTAATTACAAAGGAACACTGTTACACAAAGGCAAAATTAAAAACAATTAAAATAGCCCATTAGGGCTAAATCCTCAAAAGAGGATAAGCACTAACCATGACAAGCACCACACAATGTGTAATCAAAAATATAACACAAAACCAAACCCAAAAAAAATAAACAATGATAAGAAATTAGGCAGCTTGCAAGTAAATAAGAAAGAAGAAGTCAATAAAATAAATCAAATAAGTCAAATGAATAAGAAAACAATAATAACCACAGAGGTACCTAAAGGTAAATGAATAAACATGCCACAAAAAGATCAGATGGGCATGAGAATAGGCAGTGTGAGTACAGCGCTACTCAAAGTTGCATATAGCAGCACTGAATGATAAGAAAGGGTAACCTGTGTCATAGAATCAATGTCCAGAGCAAGCAGCCAGAATAGAAGATGTGGTCCTGTACAGGGAGACCATACGCATTTCGCCTAAAAGTACGGCTTCATCTCTCACAAGAATATATCACTTTCAGTGCCAGTTTGTGGTTGATGCAAGAGGTTGGAGGTTCCAGCCCCGTAGAGCTTACAATCTAAGTGGAAAGAAGACATTACAAACACAGATAGAGGGGTAATAAGTGCTAATAACAATGTGTGTAAACATTGGTCAATAAATACATATAATATGCATAAATAACTAAGGAAAAAATACATACATATAAATAGCACTAGTGCTCCATAAGGAAGGATTTCAGTTTGGTTTTAAAAGTGCAGAGGAAATGTTCCTGGTGAAGATAAAGGGGAATTGTATTCTATATGTATGGGGCAGAAAGAGAGAAGGGTATAAGAAGAGAATGGGCAGTATGGGTGTATGCAAAGCTGGTTACTTTGGGAGGAGCACAGTTAACGTCGAGGAATGTATGGGCATACGAGTGAGGAAATGTAGGGAGGAGCAATGGAGTGAAATGCCTTAAATGTCAAAAGGAGAACACTGTAAATGATTTGTTTGTTTACAGGAAGCCAAAGAGCAGAGAGATTTCGAGAATGGCTGTCCCTTCTGGGGAAAGAGGGAGAAAATTCTAGCAGCAGAATTTAGAATAGACTGGAGAGGGGAGAGGTGCGAAGCTGGAAGGCCAGATAGAAGAACATTGTAGTAGTCCAAGCAGGATAGGATGAGAGCATGCATGAGAAAGAATGAGGCGGATCTTGGCAATGTTGCGAAGGAAAAACTGACAGGTTTTAGCAGTGGTGGAGATGTGTTTAGAGAAGAAAAGAGTAGTCAGAGGTCACGCCAAGACAACATACAGATGTTACAGGGTTGATGATGGCACCATCAACTAGAATGGAAAAGGTAGGAGCAGGTCCAGGTTTGGGTGGAAAAATAATCAATACTATTTTAGTGAGATTTCATTTGAGCTGGTGCTTGGCCATCCAGGAAGAGATTGCCAGGAGACATTTGGAAATTTGAGTCTGAATTTCAGGTGATAACACAGGATTTTGTATACAGAAAGTAAGATAATTAGCTCTTTAGCTTTAAAAATTGGGCTTTAGGGCACATTTCCTGTAAAAGCTTTATGTAAAGCACCAAAGGAGACAAGATGGCAGCTATCAGTGAAGGTTTGATTGCTATCAGTAAAGATAAAAACAGTCAGAGAGCAATAACATTCATGAATTCAACTTTGAAGATACAATTTTTGCTAGTGCTGTATTCAAATAACTGCCATGCTAATCCAAATGGGAATTTGCTTTTTTTCTTTTTGGCATTACTGGCCATTTAAAGGTCTTACCCCTTATTCTTCCCTGTGACTAATTCAACTAAACATCCCTACATTGCATTGTAAAACGGAAAAGTGAGAAGACGTCTAAACCTTCTTTAAACTGACTCTATGATAATGATGAAAAATGGTTCACGTGCCTTGTAAAAAATAAGATGTGAAATCCTAGTCAACTGTGTACCCAGACAGTCCACTTTATCTTTTCACTGTAAGGTCCATTAAGCATAAAGCCCCCTCATAGAGTTTATAGTTTAGGAAGTAGCTCAGTTGTGAAACAGTGAAAGCTATATGCTTACTTAGAAAAACACTTCCAAAGCAGATCGACTTAACTAGAAGGTCAAATACACATTGCTTGTGTGTGTGATTAATTAACATCCTATGGAAAAACATACAGATCTATTAACCAAACTGTTTTCTTTGGAGAAATGAAATGTTCCATCTGAAGCGGTTGGTGTTATTTGATCGGAGTGGAGATTCCTGTGACGGGAATTGAGCTTTAAAACATGTTCTCTCTGTTTTATAGATCCTCAGCTATCTAATTAACTGGAATACGTTAGAAATAATTGGGTTTGGAAGTTGGGGAATTGTGGTCTTGATTGGATTACCTGTAAGATGAAAAAATATAATCGATTATGGACCATGTTCTGGATGTGAAGGCAAAGTCGGGGGCGTATCTAAACAAAAGAACTTATAACCTAAATGTCAAATCCAAAATATTTGATGGTTTTATTAAATGTATATTCTTCTAATTTAGAAATAAGTTTGTTAAATTCATGTTCCGATATCTATATTAACATGGCACAATAATGTCTTATAATATGTTTGTTCCATAGAAGCAATGTTTATTGAATATGATTCAAGGGATGCTGCAGGTAGCCAAATTCAAAATTCATCTGATTTTCTTTCAAGCCTCCCTTGTCAGAAATGTTGTATTCACACCAGAGCATTAGGGGATCCTCCAGTGGGCACCTATTGTGGTAGGCACAGGCGTGAACTCAGTGGAGGGCCTTGACCTGGTAAAATAATGGGCTGCAAAGCAATGCTTTGACAGCTGATTTATCATTTATTATCATTGTTATTTTGTTTATGATATATATTGACATGATGAAAAGCCTATTATATTACATGTATTATGTAACAACCTTATTATATCAAACCTAGAAACACTCTAATGACATACCATAATACAAATGTTTTTGGCTTGTGTATATATGTATATATGTATATATATGTGTGTGTGTGTAGAAAGATATAAGATTATCATGTGGCATAAGGAACCAACCAAGGTTGGTACTTCATTAATTCACTTCTTTAATGTAAATGTTGGGTCAGCATCAAGTTACTTGATTCTCCACTCACGAAATTCCACAGTTTTGTCAGGATCAGCTTCACTCAGATTTTAAAGCATTTGAAGATTGTATGAATGTTTACGTGGGACCACAATTGTATGATAATTGACAAGTGATTTGTTTTGTGGGCTTTTTTTTTTTCAAATACAGAGATCGTATTGCTGAAGACTCTACTTCTGTTACTGTGTTTGGTTGTCCACTGATGGTCATGATGAAAAAAAAATGAATCATTTAATTTTCATTTGGACCAATTTCCTAATGTCTTGTCAACTGCAGTGGAATAATTCTCTCAGATCCAGTATTTCAGCTATAGGACAGGTCCAAGGGGTATCTATGCAGTGTGATCATCTTCTGACCATGAGATTGTAAGCTCTATGGGGCAGGGACCTCCAACCTTTTGTGTCAACCACAACCTAGCACTTAAAGCGTTGTATCCTTGTGATATTTTACTTGTATTGTTTAATGCACTTTTCTCTTTTCTGTATTGTACTTGTATTGCTGAATTGTACAGCGCTGCGTAAATTTGTGGCGCTTTATAAATAAAATTATACATACATACATACATACATACATGAGCACAGTCCACTTCATATATAATCCTATAAAATCCTCTCACATTTCATCTGAGCAAAATGTTTTCTGGACTGATCTTAAAATGGTCTAGATTGTCCCTTTAACAGAAATATTACAAAAATAATATAGTTATTATCCTGGATTTAGTTTTTTACAAAAACATTATAGCTCCAGTAAGTGCATTGGACATGATGTTTGCACGGGATTTGCCATACTACTGCTATCTTGGTTTCTTTCACCTTTGCTCCACTTTGCTGTTTTTGTCTAGCCTGAAACTGACATTATTGTGGAAAGTGGAGTTTATCGCTGACTAGGCTCAGCGCATATGAAATCTGTTTTTCCACCCTTATCTTCCAACATGGCAGGTATTATTACCGCTTGAGATGCTTCTAATCATGCGTGAGGACTAAATAAATAGGTGTCTATGTTTGCTTATTATTATACTCTTGTTTCAGCAGGTTTCATCAACGTGATGTGTTAATTTTGACACAAAGTATTTGTTTATATTTGTTTGCTGTTGATACACAGTTTTAATATTTTTTTTCTATACAGCGTTTTGCTGTAGGTGTCAATACCTTCTGTAGCCATTGACAGCTCTACAAAATAATGACTTCCCTGGGCCCTTAGAGGTACTCATAATACATCCATCAAATTCCCATGACTGCTGACCCTGTGCAATATAGCCAACCTAAGGGGATAATTCATCAAATACCAAACAGGGAATTTGCATCCATTCACCACTTTCCCAACTCTGCTTATTTAAAAGATCACTATTCTCTGTGATGTGATAAATATGTGTAGAATTGGACAGCTAATGGTGAACATGATGTTACAGACCTCATCACAACACTGTGAATGCACTTCAATTTGGGTATTCATCATGCATCGAAGCATGAGTTTTCCAAGGTGTACTGCAGTGAATTTGCCAATTTAACTTTGCCAGCAAAAAGTGGTGAATTAGGGGGATGACAGCAGGATTCCTATTTGGTGAAGGGCGGCTATTCACTCATTAAAACAAAACTTAGGAAATATAATATTTAGGTATTTAAAAGGACTGCATGAACATAGGATTGGGGTCACGTTAATGTTCTTTGATTTCAAAAACATTCTTCAAAACATTCAAGACAGCATAGTCAAATTTGAACCCAGGACCTCTCACCTTGCTTCCCTATTTTCCATTACACAAAATAAGAAATATCCTCAATCATCAGTACAAAACTGGGAAAAACTGACAAAAGAAAATTAATTTAATTTAGACATTCCCAAATATGTCCCTTATCTATAATCCCCCTCCCCACTATAACTCAAGAAGAAACTTGAGAAAGCCTCAGGTACAGCAGAAGATATTATCACTGCATATCCATAAGCATCAAATTTGTAAACCCTTTTTTAGACCAGACTGCATTACCCAACATTCCATAGGGCATTCACAAAAAATAAACCCTCGTATTTTAATGATGCCGTTTAAGCTAGATTTTATTAAAAATCCCTTTGAAATATCATTACGGCAACCTATAAAGTAAAATTTGTTCTGTAATAGAATTCTCTTTTCACTGGTTGCTTCGACCCAGCACACTGAGATTTCAGAGATGGATAATATAACAGTGATTAGTGAAAGGGGGGTATTTTTTGATATAAGTCAAGTGAAGTACAAACCTGTGCTGAATGTTAATGAGTATCTGATAACGGTACAGATAGTTCAGTTTGCACAATGTGAAGCTACTTAGCTACTATTCATACAGAAGAACAGTTTTTTTCCTTAATGTTATTATTCCTTGAGTTAGTAGTTATCTGAAGATATATTAAATACTAATTCACATTATTCCTTTTTTGAAATATTTTTTTGCACACAGTTTCTAAAAGTGACAAAACACATTAAATTAAAATCACTTTTGGAATGAAAAAGCTTGCGCAGATGTAGCGTTTCATTAGTAATTTCCCATGCTACTTTGTTGATTCACACCTTTAGCTTAATGTAGGGAAAAGGCTGGTTCCAGTGAGGGGGGCAATCTGTATTAGTAATAGAATACGAGAAAGTCAACAATTACATTTTCCTATCTAATCATTCATGGTTCCTTTTCAACTAATTACACTGATCTTCACTGCACAATTTGCTGCCAAGCTTATTACTCCACAGCAAACTACATAGAGCAGCTCCCTGATGACTTGAATTGTAACTGCCAGCAGGCCCACCTTACCTTCCCACTTAGGGGCTTATTTACAAAAGTCTGCATTCAAGTAAATTTTCATAATTATATGTCCCTTCAATTCAATGCTGCTTATTCCCTAAGCAACAGATTCTCATAGTGAACAAGTAGACAGCGCCGGGAGTGGTTTCTTATGTAGTGCGGTGAAGTCAGTCGAACAGTAAAAGGATGCAGAGTGATTAGTAGTGATACAAATTCCACCAGTGAAGTGGAGTGATGTCATCTTCACAATGTGCCACTAACTGTATATAAGTGAATATTACATCCCTTTCTATGTCTCCCTGTCCCTAGTTCATCCTCACAATGTCCCACTAACTATATATAAGTGAATATTACATCCCTTTCTATGTCTCCCTGTCCCTAGTTCATCCTCACAATGTGCCACTAACTGTATATAAGTGAATAATACATCTCTTTCTAAGTCACCATATCTCTAGTTCATGCAGTCACTTAGTCACAGTTTTTATTGTTACTTTTGAATGAGCACTTGCCTTATACCAAACAGAAGCCCTGACATCAACCCCCAAATCTGACACATTTCACCTTGCTGAATTTGCTACTTAGACAGAGTCTGATGATTGATGAATAGCCTAATTACCTGTGCACATGCACACAAAGTGAAAGAGTTCCGTAAGTCTCCAGCTATTAGAGGCATCTGAATGGATCATGAATTTGCCATATCACAGTGTTTGACGAATAGGTGTATATGGAGAAGTGGTGAAATTAATGTGAATTCAAACCTTTTCATGCCTTATCGAACTTGACATAAATAAGCTCCATAGCCTTTTGACCACAAGAAAATGCCTCTTGCTGGATGTGTCAGTCACAATTATCCACAATTAAACCATGGTCAATAGAAAGCAGAGAAAAAAATAACAGTAAACCAACTAATGTAGTATTACCCTTACACTTCTGGGCATTTTACCCCTTTATATTGTCCTGCGGGCACTCTACCCCAGCTAAACAAGAATGTTGTTGGACAGATGGTGAACCCAGTGTCATTTAGTTGGAGTGGAAATGGAAGGGAGCAGATAAACACATTTCTTGCCATGCACTGGCAGTGCTGTGAAAGGTTCTGCGTCTTCCCATTTCTCCTCAAAATTAGGGGGCCTTGCTACACTATCACTCAGTTTGCTACTTGGTAGAAGCCCATCAATCTAAATAACATGCATAGCCCCCTCCTCAAGCGTAAAGTCTGCAACCTCATCAACAATAAAGAGTCACAGATTACCAATACAATTACATTCTTTCATCCTACAATGAAGAACGATAGAAGAACGGTAATGTTAATTGCAAGTTATAATTTACCTGACAAGTTTAAGTAGATTAAAATAGAATAGATAAATTTGTACTGAGAAACTCCAAGGTACAATGTCAGCAAAATGAATAAACATTGCCCATTATATAAAAAGCAATAAATAAATTAAGGTTTTGCCATTTTTAAATTAGAGCTCAAAGCAAAATATAACAATAATAACCATTAGTTTTTTTGGATTTATTATTGTAGACCTTTCTGTTTTTATGTGCAGTGCTGAGAGTGGAAAAGATTAGCTTTGAGTGACACCTAGAACATTGCAAGAAGCAGGTAGAGAGGACCTTCAGTTAGCCAAAATCAATGGTATGATATCGCTCTCATATTTTCCCCAGATTTTCTAAAAATTTCCATTAAAATACTTGCGGTTCTGATAAATTCAATAAAATCTGACATTGCAGCAAGTTTACCTAACAAAATACAAATAAGCACAGACAGAATGCAAATCCCATGCAGCAATTCATTTTAATACAAACCTCACTGAAAGTTACAAACCTTCACACAGTAAAACCAGCAAAGTATATGTCAAATAAAAATAAGAGCAAACTTTTCCACTTATTCTCAGTGGTACACCGATGTGGCATACAACCAGGCTTATGTGAGCCATTACATTTTTAACATGTTCTCTTATAATCCATGACAGGAGCGGTCCTG
>WMED01017935.1:0-12856 GCA_019650415.1 Pipa parva | reverse complement strand
TTTTTTTCTATACCTCTTTATCTTATTAGTATCTTTCCTTATGTTCTTGGTAAAAAAGTGAATTATTAGTTTGTATAATTTTCCTTACTTATGATTGCAGCAATCTAAGTAAACAAACCCCCACCTAGTCCTCTTGTTTTTTAGAATACATATTCCTGAAATGCCCCACTAAGCCCAGTTTGACTGCAGCAAGCAGAGAGACAATATAAAGCAATAAAATTCATAATTTCAACTTCAAACTTGACATTTTTACAATGATTACATTGAAATAATTACCATACCAATCCAATAAGCAATATTAATTTTCTAATGTTACTTTAAAGTGCACCTGTCACCTCAAATCTAATATTAATTAAGGTTGTACTAATGAAATAAACATTTTGTAAATATATATGTATTAAAAAATGTACCTTTATACAGCGTTTCTTTCTGTCATCTTCCCTGTCAGCCTGACTTTTCGTTCCCAAGTTTTGGGTGGGTGGGACTAAACAATGATTGACATTATAGCTCCTCCAATCAGATCCCTGCTAGATCATGATTTAAGGGATCTGATTGGAGGAGCTATAATGTCAATCATTTTTAGCCCCACCCACAAAACTTGGGAAAGAAAAGATAGGCTGACAGGGAAGATGACAGAAACGCTGTATAAAGGTACATTTTTTAAAATACATATATATTTACAAAAACCTTCATTCATTAGTACAACCTAAATTAGTATTAGTGTACACTTTAAGGCATATGACCTGGCCATTTATTTAATTAGGCGCAGAAGTTGTGGCTATTTATTGCATAGATCAGTATTTGTGAAACTGAGAATTTCTTGTGAATTCACTTCCCACCCTGTGTAATTCAGATTGCTGAATGTGTATGCAATTTGAAGATTTTTTTTCTTTATATGTATAACAATTAATTTAACCATATTTTCCATCTGAAAATAGGGACTGAATGGAATTGTTTTTCTACCACTAGGTGGGAGTAAGCATAAAATTAAGCTACTGTTACATTGTAAAGATTAAATAATACTTTTCTATAGGTAGAAATGCTTGATGTTTAGATGAACAATTCTGGAAAGAAAGGGATGAAACAATCTGATAAATCAAACTGGACTTGCTTCTAATGCAGCTGGACTTAATTACACTTGTTTCCAATGCAGCTGGACTTAATTACACTTGTTTCTAATGCCGCTTTCTTAAATGGGACTTATTAATAATTCACTATATATTTAATTACCCATTGTGTCACACTTAACATTAATTGTATTCTCTAGTCTTGCTGAGACATTAGTCAAGAGCTTAACAAATAGCTTTGCCTGTGGTTACAATTGTTAATCAGGTGAACCATCTGAGACCAAGTATTTCCCTACTGTCTGGTTACCTACAAATAACTATTTATACCCAGTTAGTGATATTACGATAGAATGTACCTGTAGCCAAATGATGCTGTAATCCTGTTCCATAAACCATGGCTTGCATAAGTACTTTAGCAGTCAGATTTTATTGGATAGCAAATTCAATGTGTCTATGTTCTTGTGATTTATAGGGATGCTTTCCCATATTCAGCAGTGTGATTCTATTTGCTCCTAATATTTTGCAGAGGTAACATTTACACAAACATACATTTAATTAACTGAATAAAATGCTCTGTAAACAAAGATTAATGAATTAAACATCAGCTAGCAACTGGATTTTCATGTTGAATATACTCCCTTATTTGTACTTCCTTTAGGCCACACTAGCACTATATAACACTGTGTCTTTAGCAGGGTATTACCTGTTATTTTATGTTTTCCATGAAAAGCACTGGTGTCCCCACCATAAGTAGCCAAATGCCCGAATGCTACATGCATGGTAAGTAATGGGATCAAAAAATATCGAGTAAGGCCGTGCTATCACCAGGGGTACATAATTGTATTATTACCCCGGCCTTAACAATTTATTTATATGTTTCATAGTCCTGCCAATAAATGTGTGTCCATATGAGGGGGGATATTTACTAAGGTCATTTTGATCTTTTCGCCTGTTTTTGTCCACTTTTTGCACAATTTTTTTTGTTTCTTTACCACATTTTCCTGTTCCCCTAATTTATGAAAAGTCGACAATAAGTTATTGATGTCAACGAAAATCAATATTGATAAATATCGATATGTTAATACCACCAAAATTTACATTACTTCCAATGGAGGCCTTTCGATATCGATATTGACATTGCCAATATTTTCGCCAAGGACTTAGAAAAATGTTTGTGCCCCATCTCCATAAGGAATAATGGATTTTATGGATTTTCGCCACCCTCAACCAGGAGAATTCTTGTACAGGTTAAAAAAAAAAGTAAAATGTCTTAATAAACTGATATTTGGTGAAATATGGCAAAAAAAAAGGGGCGAATGATCTTAGTAAATCTCCCTTGTGGAGTGATTTGTCTGCTGAGATAGGACTATTCCATGAGTTCTGAGCGAAACCAATGTCTTGAATGATAAATATTTGGTTATGGCTGATGTATATGTATTAGTCACAATGGTAAATCTGACCAGGGCATGATCTTCAGAATGACTTATACAGTAATTTAGATGCTCACTATTGGTTGAATTTATATGTGATGTGTATGCAGCTAAATTTGAGGAGGATCCAGTTATTTGGTTTGGAACGTCTAGATCTTTGTGTCTGTCCCTAGTTTAAAACCTACAAACATAAACGAATCTAACAAGCACTTTAGTTCTCCTTTAATCATTGCTCTGACAAGGAGGGATATAGAAAACATAATATCTATAAACTTTTCAGTTTTCCCTCCAGTAATTTGCACAAGAACATTAGTTTCTCATGCTGCTGGAATACTGTTATGGCTGCCATGTCTATTACGTCCATCCGTCTTATTTAGATTTAGGCAGTCTGGGAAATTTTAGGTTTCATATAAAAGCAGACGCAAAGCTGAATATCCACTATAAACTACTATCCACTATTACTTCTGAGAAGTATAACAAATTTGAATCTACACACCCCGCAGCAATGTAAACCACATTAAACTACAGAATACATCATTTATTTCCACAAGTGTTGCTTGTTTATCTGATCTGCAGTTGTAAACTAAGTGAAAAGGTTTGTGGTTAGAAGAACCAAACAGTTCCATAGCTAGAACACTGGTTACTATTGCAGCCATATCTCAGAGTACAGAGTCAATCAATATAATATTATTATTATCTATACTAGAAAATTCAATTATGTATTGAAAACAATTTTTTTTTCTTTTACAAGTAATGTATTTGAATAACTTGCAATCCAAAGGAGAATTTTTTTTTTTTTTTGTATTCTGGGTCCTTTAATTTGCCCAATATTCTTAAAACATAAAACAAAAGAAAAACTGTCTTCTGTTTGATCTTTATTAGTACACATGATATAACTCCTGGCGTAGTATGTTGATATCATTTCCATAATTGGAGGCCTTATTGATGTGTCTGTTTTCCTTCATACAGTATGTTTTTGTTTGCGCTTTAGAGCAGATTTATTTTAATATTGTTTAGACTCCAGCCTTTTTCGAGTATTATTCACACTTCTGTGATCTCTAGTGATATAAGCTGTTATTGTGAGACTAATTGGGACACATTACAAGTAAGTCTCATCTGTTGTGTTTTTGATTTCCTGTAATAAAAATAAACAAAATGAGTTTTCTGTGGAAGGATTTGTTTTTGATAACCAAATCAGCTTTGCCTTGAATTTATTTATTTTTTTTGATTGGGATGTCCACACCATAGAAACATGCGTCAGTACTTTTATCGTGAATTGCGATCCGTCCTTATGAATCCACAGTTGAAAGCTTTTCATGGATAAAAGCACTACAGAGAGAACAGATTTGTTGCAATTGTTTTGCTAACATTATGTTTGCAGGTGGTCTCATTTCTATTTCTTATTTAAAAAAAAAACATTGCTATCCTATACATAAAATACACACAAAACAGCTTGTGTTTATGGTATTTTATCAGTAATTATTATGATTATGTTATTGTGCTTTCCCTGTCCAACAATTCACTCTAACTATAAAAAGAAATTGCTGCTACTTACTTTCTAATTATCGGCTCCCTATAGTAGAAAGATAATCTCCCAAGGCTGTTGCACAAAACATTCATCGCATACTTACTTATAAAACACTGGTCATTTTGTCATATAAAATACTGTAAAAAAGTGCAAGAAAGGGCAACAATAGTATCTTATCAATAATCCAAAGGTAAGATAGACCAGAAAAAGTCAAATGCACCATCACACTGTGACTGTGCCAATGTGTAAAATAGTATGAAAGAACCTCAAAAATAGTGGACTACAAGTGTGATTTCATATACCACACCCCAGGGGGCTCACCAGATATGTTGGATATATTCAAATTAAGAATACCACATCATTGCAGTTTCAAAAACATTTTGATTGAAGTTAAATGCAGACCGGGTAGCAGTAAATCAAGATCTTAATCCTATCTCATATTTGTAAAAAACAAAAAAAGGAGCTTCCGTAGTGTAAAAACGATTTAAATGGAAAGAGTAAACAAATAAAAACATACACACAAGCTGGAAAAAGCATAAATGCATGTAATCAACTGGTACTCTATGCGTTTCACTGCTTCTTCAGCAGAAAATGTAAGTGCGGTATCAGAAGAGCGGGTCACCATTTAAACAGTGATATCCCCGGGAATGCAGAAAGACGTCCATCTGATGTCATATCTGGTCTTACGGGGAGAATGCATATGCATTTCACAATTAAAACAGGAAGTAAAGAAGTCTCTAATAGTGACTTCCTGCCAGTACATAGAACACACGCATGTGTTCCAACAGTCTGGGAAACCAGCTTTCAAGTTAATAACACAGATAATTATATTATAAATGAAACATAGTACATAGAGATTATATATATGATGAACATGTTAAACAATAATTAAAAGTATACAAATTACTAGCAAATATATAAATTATACACGTTTAAACATGTATTAAAGGGGAAGTACAATTGTAGTGACCAAGAGTGGACACTACGAAGTATTCTAGCACCTAGTGGGATTAGTGGGTCTGCAATGTCTAACTGGAGTAATGTTTCCTTAGAAGTTTTCCTATGGGGAGTTAAATTCCTCTATAACAGCGGTTCTCAACCTTTTAGAACCACGACCCCCGCTGACGTCACCGCGCCGACGTCACCATGTTTCGGTACGCGCTGGTGTACAAAGGGATTTATTATTCAATGTTGCACTATGTATTTAATATATTCATGTTTATGTAATTTGAGAAGGAGTGTCTCTGAAAGGCTATAAGAGTCTGTAACACAGGAAATGCAAGGTTCCATGGGAAAAGAGAGAGCAAGGAGCAAGGATTATGTGAAGCACCTCTCTCTGCACCTACTCAGAGGTGCCAGGCCTGTGGGTCCAGGACATTTATGCCCAAGAGGCACTTGTGTGGACTTATGCAGAGACTCTCGTGGAAGCAGGATTCTTGATTCGATGATGGATGTCGTCTGTAAAATGTTCCTGTTTGATATGCACATGTTTTTGCAGTAAAAGTTTGTAACGCTTAGATTAAATCACCTGTCTCTATGGAGTTTATTTACCAGCTTCCGGAACTCAAGGGTACCAACTGCACCATCCCCAAATTGAGGTAACAGAGGTAATCCTATACCCCTACAACATCAGGGACTTGTAAATAATTTATTGGGTGTGACCCGCGTTTGCTAGGAGCCACCACGGCTAGGCCCGTGACAGTACCTTTGCCCCTGGGGAAACTAGGACCTGCATCCTGCGTGGTTACCACACAATCCATAAAAAATATTCAAATCCATATCTTAAGTTAAAAAGCAGCTAAATCTAAATTAATATTCAAACCACAGGGTACAAGTGTCTTAAGAAAATAAATCCAGAAAGTATAAGGATATAAACTACAAAATGCTTTTACAAATAAAGAGCCCAGTGTGAGATACACCGTTCAAAACATTGTGTGGGTTCTTTAATTGTAAAAGTATTTTTGTAGTTTATACCCTTATATGTCCCTGCGGTCTATATCCACTATTTTTGAGCTTCTTTCATACTATTTTACACGCTGGCACAGTCACAGTGTGTTGGTGGATCTGACTTTTTCTGGTATCTCTCTGGAATATTGATAAGGCACTATTGTTGCCCTTTTGTGCACTTTTTTTTTAACAGTATTTTCTTACCACCTTGTGGGTGTTGGAGGCACATGCTTCATTGAAGAGCAGCAACTACTTATTGTTTGGATTCTCCATGAACTTTTACTAGTGGACGTTTTATTAGCACTTCTTCATTCTTATAACCTATTTACAATGGGTTTTGCTTGTTTGTTTCATTTTGTAATATATGAGAAGTTGTTGACTAAAACAGCTTTAAACTTGCAGTGCAACATAGTTATGTGTACGACAGCAGTGTGCATATAGGGGTTATATTGTATTTATTTATATAGCGCAGACATCTTACGCAGCTCTGTACATCATTCACTTCAGTCTCTGTCCCATTGAGCTTACAATTTAGTTTATTTGTTTAGTCACAAACACATAGACAGACAGACTAGGGCTTAAGTTAAAGAGAAGTATAATCAGATTACATCTTTACATATTCAGTACTATACCTTAGTGAGAAGCATTTCTCCCCAGTAGTTGTTTCATGTGATGCAGAATGATTGAGTAGGCAGCAATGATAAACTCCTACATCAGGAAATGTGTGTGTGATGTGTACTGGCCAGTTTTCCATGAAAAGGTACCCTCCTCCGGACATTTTTGCCTAATGTGTAATGTAACACCTGCGCACAAGTTACTTTACTTTGACATTTTAATAATATTTTAGAACATTTTCCTAGAATTAGATGAAAAAAAACCCCCAAAACATGTTAACTAATGTAAGTGTAGCACCTAACAGAAAATGATGCAATGAAATGTAGTTATTTGGGTTTATATCTTGTTTTCTTAATTTTGAGATCTTTTTATTTATTGGAAGATTTGCAGGTATATTATATGCATTACTATGTTGCTTACAAGACTCCAGAATTGGCTTGCACTGAACAGTGAAAGAAAATGTAACCTCACAGTAACAGTCACGGAAAAAACAGTCACATGAAAAAATTGTACCTGACAAGGGGAATTTGAAATCCTGATCAGTCAGGCATGACATTTTGGGTGCTGGAGAAATTGGGAGATAAATGGTTTCTGTAATGTAGGGATGTCAAATGTGTGCCTTTTAAATTGCTACGACTCTCAACTCCCTGCATCTTGTCTAACGAATCTGGGAGGTGGATTGGTAACGTGTTACCTCCCTGGGGCAAGGTCACAAATTTGACATATAAATCAAACCTAACATTCAGGACTCTGAATCACTGTGTTAGCTGACTTACCCATTTCTGGGGATTATTGGCTAAAGTCTTACTTGTCGCGTAAAGGTGTGAATTCGCCAGCTAAAGACAGTCACAATAGACTGCTACTGTCACAGTAGCAACTTTTAAATGGTCACGGTCGAGACTTTACAATGGTAAAATTGTCGCAGTCGCGGATTTGCTATGGGAATCCGCTGTTTGAGAATTCAACAGTCGAATTCTCACTTTAGTCAATAACCCCCTCTGTCTACAAGGAATAGATAACCTGTCTGACTGCCCTTGGATGTTACTATATGATTTTTTTTTAACATTGTTTTACTTTCATTTATTACATTGCTAATCTGAATGTTATCGTTATTGTAAATGATAAACATTTGGGGAAAATACAAAGGCAAATAAAGAAAACTATTTTAATGCCTCAGTGACAGCGAGAGACCGACCTAATAAACTGCCTTTTGTGTCTGCTCTGAAACCATTACAATTTATGCAAAGGGAAACAGATAAGGAATCATAACAATGTTAAAAATGTTAAAGGAAAATTTTAAAAAGAACAGTAGGATCTTTTCAGTTGTCCTCATAATTATTTGGCATAACTATTCATTGCTAAATGAAAAGGGGAGAACGTGTTTTTTAAGAAGCAGGAAAAGAAAAAAAAAAGCCATTTGGTTGCTATAGCAGTTATTCCTACATAGTATTTCTCTTTGAATGTATGATTTGAGTGCAGCGTCGGGTTTGGCTTGAGTGGGGCCAACTGTGAGACCGCTCCTAGCTCCTTGATGTCATATGCAGGGTTGGTGAGAGAGGAGAAGGTCTGGTCTGTCAGGTTGGTGGGCCACTTTGAGCCCCTGGGAACTGTTTGAGGTTGGTTGCAGATAACTGTTATCTGTTAATCCCACCCCCCCACCCCCATCCAATGGACCTTTAGATAATACATATTCATGAAGTGCACCAGAAATTCTAACAGATTATGTGAGCATCGAAGAGGAAAATTACACAAAACAAGAATAAAATCAGTAATTCAACCTCAAGGATAATGTTTTTACAATTACTGCATAGGAGTTATGGTTAGAAAAAAACAAACAAATGTCGGCATGCACTTACTTTTGATAATACAAATCAGAAGAATAGTTTGGGAACTCAATAAAGTTCTGAAGAAATACACATACACACAGATGTATATAAACACATGTGTGCACACAGATGCACATAAACACACGTGTGCACATAAACACACATGTGCACACACAGGCATACACAGAACAAACACGAAAAACTTTCCTTTCTAATTCCCAGTTACACAATGGAGCCTTCTATATACTAATTTTCAAACTTAGAAATTACCTACTTGCAGTTAACAAAAAAAAAAAAATAAACATGTCAAGGTCATAGCAAGGTTATAGATATACTATAGAAGTTATAGAAATAATGAATTTTTTTTTTTCATAATTTTCTTTTCATGATTATCATATCAACTGTCAACACCAAGTAGTATCATGGGATTGACATTGACCTTTAGAGGCAAGTTGGGATTTCAAATGCAAAAATGATTCAGTTTGTCAAAAGCATCCTGGTTAGTTTCCATCCACTGTTTTTCAAATACAATTTCAACATTCCATTCTTCCTGGATATCTACAAAGGAAACTGCTGATCAATAAATGGACAGAAAATTCAACAACCTCATTCTATGTTACAAGCTGTTGTTAGGAATCCAGAAAGTATTCTTGGGTAGTAATTAGCAAGGAACTTTTTTTTTTTTATAAGACTAATAGTATTCGACTACTACTACTGCCATTAAATATGCATCAAAGCAATTACCATTCACTAGCATTTGGGACCACTACTAGATATTTTAAAAGCTACTATTATGTTGTAATTCCCTAAAACTAACAATCTTTTCAAATATATAGAATATTGTTGCGTATCTGGAAAAAAATAAATGGCCTATTGAGTAATGGAAATAACATCTGCTGTCTGAGGATAGTAAAGCCTTATGTACTAATGAACTCAAGACTGCTCAATCAGTATTTAAAAGGAGTTCTTGAATTCATTTAGGCAGTGTAATAGAAAAGCATTTTTTTTTTATATCATATCACCTAAATAGAGTCCATAATTCCTTTTAAGCATTGTTTTAAGATTTGGCAGTTCTTTTTGCGATTGTATTGTGGATTTGGTGGCTGAAGGACAATCCAGCACCTGCTTCCAACAAAGGCTTCATCCATTCAAGTGTTCTAGGATGCTATTGTTACTGTACTGGATTACATGCCCTTTTAGACACTCAACGGACACTTACATGTCCCTTCTTCCTTAGTTGGCTGGAAATTATATCCACTTCATCTAGACCCTGCTTTAGCAAAACAAAATTAACACAAGTATATTTTATTTCTCAACACGCATTTGTTGAGTGACAATCATATGTAAATATGCTGCTTAACATGCAAGTATGGTTGCACATAGCGGAAAGATACAGCTTCAATTTGGAAATGATCTATAGAATGGAATGAAGACAAAATATATCATGTTGCTGGATCATTATTATTTCTAGAAGAAAATAAATCACCTGAAGATTTCTAGAATATTTCACCGACAAACAACATCGTTGGTCTGCAGTTTTATCACTTAATCCATTTCCATATAAACCAGCTCTTCCGAACTCATTGGATTATCATTAGTAAAATTCTTAGATATTTAGTTTACCATTAATGAAATGCAAACAATCCAGACATGTAAAAATGAGCTTTGATGTGTTTGACACAATAACATGACTGAACCATTTCCAACCTTTGGTTGGCAATTAAATACAACAGCCAGCGCATCTGCTCTCATTTGTTTATTGACTCAAATCTAAAAATCCAACAGAATAATAAAAAAAAATGATGGAAATAATAATGCTTACTGTTTTGTCTTAATTTGTAACGCATAGCAATGCATGAGTTCTAATCAGGTCATTTATTTATTTGTTTATAACTAAGAATCAGCTAATTAGACTATATCATTACAAGATAATAAAGCTTAAGGTGCAGTGCCAAAGTAACGATAATAATTTGGTATCATCCAAGTAAAGAATCAACTGTTTTTTAATTTTAGTCATGTACTGTACTTGACCTTGGAAGAATCCTGTTACGGCTGCCTACCCTATCATAAATACAAGTTTCATTTTGCCGTGGAGAAATATTTCACCCTTATGAGGACCTAAAATGTAAATAAAATTGCTTCCTGAAAATGTTATGTATGAAGGTCATCGTCTTCTATGGTATTCAAAATGTCATTTGACCTATCACTCCTTCAAAAGATAATGCCTTCAGTAGAACAGCAGTAGGTTTCCTTTCAAGCAGTTTATGGGCTCCTATTTTTATTCAGCTTTACAAGTTTGTTGATATGTGATATTAATCTTGAAGTGCATCGCATTGTTATTAATGATAGGATGTTCTATCATGGGTTTCAATTTCTGATCTTCCCCCCCAAAAAAAAAAAAAAAATGGTGCGTCGGCCTTGCACTCTTTGCTGATCAGAGGAAATATTAAAGATTAGCAATATAAGCAGAAAAAAAGGGAAGGTTTTTTGAAAGATGTTTGCGGTATTATTCACTGTACATGAATCATATAAATCATAAAAAGTACAAGGAAAGTAGCAAGATGTGCCTGCAGACACAGTAATGAAATACAGCTACCTACCCAGGAGGCTTTGTAAAGCAAGCTTTACAAAGCTCTAAGGATAAGCTATTCTTTGTGAACAAGTAAGGAAACATTCATATAGTACAAAATATAGATTTTTCCTAATGGGAAGCAATTAATAGTGTGATCATTCCAGACTTGGCAAAAGCTGTTAAACGTTCTAGGGACTAAAACAGTGTGGGGTTGTACCACTGTAAAAATATAATGATTTTTTTTTTCATTAATGATTCTTCACTAGAAACGATTTTACTCTTATCTCATCACTTTTATTGGAATTAAAGTTCCTTTTGCACACCGTGAATTTTCCTTTTCCAACCAATTTACATTTAAATGACAACAGTTTTCTTTCTTATTTTCTTTTTGTTATGGTATAAGGTGCCTAGGTTTTAATAGCTAGGAATATTACATGTATTTCTACAGTTCACATCAAAGAAGGATATTTTATTTTTGTTAAAATAAAGGTGTGGCAAGAAAATGATTTATGTCACATATTTATTTATTTTGTGCTAAGTATTCGGAGACATTTCCTTCACAGGAAAGTCACTTTTAGGAATAATATACGTATTGATCAGGTGCATTATAATAAAATAATTGTGTGTTGAGAAGATCTGAGGCACAGTAAGTTCCTGACCCGTATAGATCACAGTCAGAGGCTGCGGGAGAAAGGGAATGGTCAGGGTCATGTAGGGCAAATGTATAATTCCATAAAGGCTGTCATTTTATGAAATGTTACTGTTAGAGGCTCATGTCTTCACCTATTATTCATTACATTTTACTAAAATATCATATATCATGTAGCATTACAGGAAGCCTATTACAGCATGTATCCTAATACAACAGGTATCCTACAATTGCAAGTAGTCCGCTACTACAAGGAGCCTACTAATACAAAGACCCTAATACTAAAGAGACCCTACTACTTAAGGTATCCTACTCCTATGACATGGAGCCTACAACTGCAAGTAGCCTGCTACTACAGGGACCTTCAGGTAGTCTATTACTTTAGGTATCATAGAACCACAGGAATTCTACTACAGGAAGCATACTTCCCTAGTAGTCTGCTACTACAGGCAACCTTCCACTAAAGGAAGCTTACTAGTATAGGTAGCCTGATAGTACAGGGAGCTTAACACTACAGGAATCCTGCTCCTAAAAAGACCACACTACTACAGGTACTGCCAGACAACTGTTTTCTTCCTTTTTTTTTTTTTTGGTTATGGTAAGGTGCATACATTTTAATAGCTACAATATTACATGTATTTCTTCACTTCACATCAAAGAAAGTGTTTTTTTTTTTTCAAATGAAGGTGTCAAGAAATTATTTATGTTACATATTTATTTATTTTGTGCTATGGATTGGAATAATTTCCTTTATAGGAAAACTGCTTTTTGTCCACCATTAGTAAAAAGATACGTATTGATCAAGTGTATTATAATAAAATAATTGTGTGTTGAGAAGATCTGGGACACAGTAAGTTCCTGGCCCATATAGTTCAGAGTCAGGGGCTCTGGGAGAAAGGGAATTGGTGAGGATCATGAAGGGCAAATATATAATTCCATAAAGGCGGTCATTTTATCCGATTTTACTGTTAGAGGCCCAATTTATTGTTCAATATGTTTTACTATAATGTCTGCTTGTAGCATTGTATATCTTGTAGCATTACAGGTAGTCTTCTACTACAGGAATCCTACTAATACAGGGACCCTACTGTTACAGAAAGCCTAGCAGCACATGTTTACTACTACAGCAGGAAGCCAACTATTGTAGGTAGTTTACTACTATAGGGAGACAACTACTGCATGCATCCTACTATTACAGGAAACCTACTACTGGAGTGATTCT
>WMED01017934.1:0-12857 GCA_019650415.1 Pipa parva | reverse complement strand
TAAACCCAATTATTTCACTATGGAAGTAATTAGGTAAGCCCAGCTCTACATTAGATCTTAACCAAAAGGCCAAGAACTAAACCCACTTACAATGAGAATCAAAAGGGGGAGCAGGTGCTGCTTTTTAGATAGCTAAAAATGTCAGGTAGCCTATAAAGTCACATATTATTACATATTATAAATGATAAATGCAAGCTTCATCAGGCAATAAGATGAAACTGTGAAAATTTTATACAGGAGAGTAAATAACTACTCACAAAGAGAGTGAAACTGGCAATTACTACTAATTTGAATACAGTTTATATTATTCAAATTAGTACTTATCCACAGATTTACAGAATTACACAGTGCCATCTGTTGGTGAGAATATAAGCTGTATTGAAGTTAGTACTTTTACACAGTGCCACCTGTTGGTGAGAATTATGAACTGTATTGAAGTTAGTACTAATCCACAGATTTACAGAATTACACAGTGCCACCTGTTGGTGAGAAATAGAATATAAGCTGCATTCAAATTAGTAGTATTTCCCAGTTTCACTTTCTTTGTGAGTAGTTATTTACTCTCCTGTATAAAATTGTCAGTTTCATCTTATTGCCTGATGAAGCTTGCATTTATCATTTATTCTGTTAGCCAATAAAAGGCTTCACCTATACTCTCTTGTCTTTCGTTTTTCTCTCCCTAAGCATAATAATACATGACTTTATAGGCTACCTGACTATTTTAGCTGCCCAAAAATCAGCCCCTGCTGCCCCCTGTGATTTTCACTGCAAGTGGGTTTAGTTCTTGGCTTTTGGGATAAGATCTAATATAGAGTTGGGCTTACCTAATTTCTTCCATAGTGAAATAATTGGGTTTAAAGCCATAACCAAGCTTTGCACTTTTGCTGGTTATGGTTGCAGGGACATTCAATAGGATGTCCCTGAGTGCAGCTGACTGTTGTAACAACAGAATAAGCATACAAAACCACACAATTAGCTTTGTTTAGCAGCCCAGCTCCTCCATGTGATTTTGTTCTAATGCATTAGCATTGCCTAAGAAGTTTAAGACTGAGGCTACATGGCTATTGCTAAAGGAATGTTTTTCACTGTAAGTGGATTTAGAGCTGGGATACCTAACTGCTTCTATGGAAATAATTGGGTTTTAAATCATAACTGCATTATTGCTGGTTATGATTCAAATAGCTACTTTGGGGGGTTGCAGGGACACCCACTAGATGGGGTGTATATAAACCATAACCAGCAAAAGTGCGGCTATGATTTCAAACCCAATTATTTCCATAGAGATATATTACGATAATCGTTATCGGCTAACGTTATCGGCCGATTATCAATTCGATGATTTCAAAAATCGATAATCGGTCCAATGGCAATTATTGCCATCATCGCTCAACAAACACTAGTTACATAACGTTTTTTATAATCTTAAAACAGTTTGGTCCACCATCAAGCCATTGCACTCTATATTCAGGGGATTCTTTGGCCCAGTTATAAGTTGTATCTAGTTGTAGCATTTTTTAAAGAAGAATTACTTTAAAAAATGTGTTTCATTAGTTTTAATAATTATTACTTTAAATGTTTTTTTTTGGGTATCTTTGTGAAGTCAGTATAGTGTAAATATATGGTACCATGAATTATGGGGGGAGGGGAGGGGAGGGAGAATCTATATCAATAAATGGAAGAATTGTAAGTGAATTCTTGGCTAGACACATGAAAAAATATTTTTTTTCCCCAACAATATGTAAATGCTTAAGGGTTATAGTCATGTTATAGTGGTTAGTGATGCACATGACACTGAGAAATATATAAGAAATGGCAGCCTTTTTGGATTGTTGTACTAGATTGTTTACAGGAGAGAGTAAATACATCAGGTGTGTAAAATTGCACTTTGTTTGACCTATCACAGTTCAGAATTTGCACACAGGCTCCTTATTTATCTTACACTATTTATGAATATTTATGTTTATTGCACAACATTTTCTGTTTTTGTAAATGTCTCATTATTCCATGCAAATGCACTGCTCTGTCCATACAATAAACAATTCCATTATTATCTAATGTTCCAGATCCTTTAGATCCTTTATTTTTTTACAAAGTGCATTGACATTGGCAATGTAAAAGGCATTCTATTCTTCGATGAACAATTCATATTTCTTAAAATGATTAGGCCACACTGGAAAAGAGCTTCCCTGCCATAGTAGCAATATGCATAATTTTCATTAATTCTATGCATGACTACACTGACAAGACTGCTATCATCATCTAATCTGTATATCTGTGAGGGTCTTAAGGTCTTGCTTACAAATGTTCTATGATAAAATGCATAATACTTAACAGACATGGCTACCCTTATCAGCATGTGAGTGCTTAATGTTTGACTGATTATTCTTTAATAGCATGTAGACAGATAAGTATTTACTACCACTTACTAACAGAGAATCCATTCCAATTGGCTATAGCCTTTAACAGACATCTGGCGCTAACATTCCGAAGCATCACTATAAAATTATTTCTGATTCTTAATCTAATTCATGAACGTGAATTCTAGACTTTTTTTAACTGCTGGATATGACATTATGTTTAGGTTTTTAATTTGGATGTTCAACAGCATTTCCCGTTAGACTATTTTTGTTCAGAGAATGAGAACGTTTCATGTTTTAGTTTAAAATAGCACATTTGCAATTCTATCAGAACAAGTCTGATAGGTAAAATGTTACTGTGTTTAATATCATCTTCATTGGAAAGAAATAAGTCTAGCTATCTTTTCATTTGCTGCTGACATGAGTTAACATTATATCATTGGAAATACTGGCCTTGAAGTTAGCATGAACCTGTCATTCTCACATCCAATGAAGCAGCCAAGCTTAACAAAAATAGCCTGCAGTCTTTGAAGCAAACGCTTCTTAATGGTTCAGATACAAGTTATATGGTCATAGTCTGCATTATATTATGCATCCCTTGACTGAGCACACTGAGATTATGACTGTTCACTGCACTCATTGCACAGATGGGCACAAGGGAACACTAAAAGCAAATCTTGTCCCTGTGTATCATCCATAATTCAAAAGAAATCAAGGTTAAAAAAAGTGTATGAGCAATTGACATAATTTATATGCTGCTGGTGGGAGAGTCGGCAGTCTCTTGCATCATAAAGTTTAAATAATGGTAGTTTAACACCAGATGTACCCACAGCTGTCTTGAATGTAAAGCCATTAGTTCCATTACCGAACGTAGTTATACTTTTCTTCCTTTAGTGTCTGCTGGAGAACACTGCACCTGTCAGAGTCACTCCACTAACCACTGACTTAATACAAGATTTTACCATGACATTTCAGAACAAATCAGTCAACGAGCCAGAAAAACCAGTTAAGGAAAGGTCCTTTCATGAAACAATTGACCACAAAGAGTTACGTTTAATATTAAAGTGTTACTGGGGAGACAGGTTGGAAGGGAATTGAGATAATAGTCTATTCAAGGATTACTTCTGGAAGCTATTCACAAATAGAGTTCATATAACAAATCAGCCATTTATATATTTCGCCGTGCTGACACAAGTGCTACATAGATCTTTTTAAGACAGATTTTTTCAAGATTTTTCTTTTTTGGTTATGAAATCAAATAAGCAATTTTCAAATAGATATCTCTTGTAAGCCAGGTTTTTTTTCTTTAATTTTTACATTTTTTGGCATTTTTGCAGCCATGTTATATGCTATAAAAAAAAAAAATCAAATTTATATCCATAATTCCAGTTAACACTTTTAGTGAAATTTATTAAAATCAGAAAGACCACTGTCAGTCTTTCCGAGTTTATCATGTGAGATTACTTTGTGAATTTTTCAACTTTTCAATCTCGATTTTTTAAACATTTTTGATGGAAAAGTAGCTATATTTTACATCAGTAGTATTCCTACCTTTTTATAGAAAAATCGAAATTGATAAACTCAGTCAAAAAACTTGAGCAGTAATCTTGCGGGAACACCACCTTGAGATCTCGTGCGATAAACTCAGAAAGACCGAGAGTGGTCTTTCTGACTTTAATAAATTTTGCCCTAGCTAGATTTATCTAATTATGTTATGTATGTTACATTAACTATGTATAAAGGTTTATTTTTATTTATAAATCAATGCTAGGTTCAATGATGAACAATGTAACAATACGGTAATAATAGAGACATGAGAGACATGTTTAATGTAATGCCCTTCAAATAAAATACATTGTTTAAAGCAGTGATTGAAACAAGAGAATAGAGGTTCCTGTTCTGTACAGCTTAAAATCTAAATAAGGTGGAGATGTTCTAAGATAGGAGGGTAATAAATGTATTAAGCAAAACGCTGGGTCAATAGCCTATAAGTATCAGTCATAGGTAAAAATAACCACATAAGCAAAACATAAAAAAACAGTGGTAGAGTTCCAAGAGGTAGGATATAGGATTTGCTTTTGAAAATGTTGAGGGACTGTTATTGGTGGAATTAGAGGGGTAAAGAATTTCAAAGGTTTAGTGCAGCAAAAAAGAAGGGTTTTAGATGGAAAGGGAACACAAGTGAAGAGGACCGGACAACAAAGGACAGCTCCTTCAATCCCCCCCAGACTAATTGGAAGAGAAGCTGTTTTTTTAGCATAGGAGATAGATATTAATTATGTACCAAAGAGTAGACAATAGTTCCAAGAGGATAAGAATGGAGATATGACCTCCAGGTTTGGCTACCTTGAGACTGTTTGAAAGTTTATACAGTGCAGTTATTATACAGTGTAGTGGTCAAAAAACAGACTTAAAATAATCCGGGAGATAGTGGGCATGGAGATAGTTATGTAGTTGCAGACTGGACATTGCAGATGTTTAGAGGTTATTGACAAGAAAAGCAAAACTATAGTAAAAGTATAGCTTTTTTTTTATCCACACATTTTTCTGATCCATGTTTGTAACATGATACGCCAAACCTACACACTTAAAGCATGTTTGCAATTCCAAAATAATTTTATTTTGGAGTAAAATTGAAAATGTATAAATGCTATTTACTCTACAGATTATACTTAGCTACTTTTTTACCACTCTGTCTGTGACCATTATAACTTGGGGTTTTAATGGTTTTTCTATAGTAGAAAACGTTATTACAACAGTTGCTAAATAAAGTCATTATTAAATCTATTCACTCCCATGCTGACATTTCTACAGCTACAGTGTGTAATCGCTTTAGTTCTCTGTCTAAACAAAGTGTCTAAACAAACACAACAATCCATGAATTTGGCTTTTCTGATGTTTGTGGTTATCATATTGACATTAAATGCATCGATGTGCTGAGTGACCTTTGTTTCACAAAGCAAAACTTTTAGCAAATATTTAGTTGCTCTTTATATTGCATTTTTCTCTGTGTAATGTTTTCCCCTTTGAACACTCACATAGACAGATCTAGTTCAAACCAATGAGCAAAATTCAATGTCTGTTTCCATTTCTATTTTTTGGTGGGGTTTTAATTAAAAGTAATGTATCATCCATCATCTTTTTACCTTGTCCCCAGACGAGAGAGTTTGGATGTACTATATATATATATATATAACAATATGCTATAGTACAAGAAACAGAAAGGTTGAGGATTCATATAAGTATCATTCTTCAACCATCAATAAAAAGCCAAAATGTCCTAACATTTGTCAATGTTGCAATCATGTTTAAATAAGTCAGCATGATCTATGCTATATTTTGTTTATTTTTTTTATTGTTTCACTTCAAAAAGAGATACTTGATATTTGTCTATAAATCACAAACTATAAATGCATTACATTTATATTCTCTTCTTAAAGGAGACCTAAAGGTATAAAATAAATAAGACATATTAAAAAACGTACCTTCTATAGAGATGAATCATTACAGTAATAGCATGAACTGTGCTGTAATTTCCCAGCACTGATGCTTACTTCACAGAGTAGGCTGACACAGAAGACAGCGCAATGCTCCTCCCACTTGATTGAACCTGCCTCACACATCGTCACGCTCATTATGAGGAGTGTTCCCATTGGCCCCCTCAATGAACTTGATTACATTTAAAACATTTTCCACTGCAGTGAAACAAGTGGGAGGAGCTTTGCGCTGGCTTCTGTGTCAGCCTGCGCTGTGAGGTAAGAATCAGTGCCGGAAAATTACAGCACAGTTTATGCTGTGACTGTAACGAATTGTCTCACTATAAGGTAAGTTTTTTAATACTTTTTTTTTTAATATACCTTTAGTTCTCCTTTAAACTACCCTGTCAGGAATAATTTGCCATAGACTTCTAGATCTGACCCCATTTCCAGGGTATCCCGAGTATATTTAATCCTTCAGTTAACCAAAGAGATCTGATTGGTGAATGGCTATACCTTCTTCACCTTAATTTCAGTGAAGCATCGATGTTAACATTTATTTTCTGTTAAAATTCTCCTCCAGCCTATGAAAAAAACAATTAACCATTAATGTATGCTGAAAAAAACCTGTAATGTAATATAAACCGCAATGATAATTAAAATGACATTAGTACATAAAAGAAAAATAATACAGTGTTCTATAATTATCATTACAACAAAAAGTATCTGACCTGATTAAATGGATATATACATCGGTTTGAATGTATTACAAGCAGGTATTCATTAGAGATTTTATATTATTAATATCCTTAATAGAATTCAGAAAGTTCAGAATAGTTATTGCAATCATTCTGAATATGTTGTGCTTTGGGGTTGGGAATTATTACTCCAAGAAAATGTTGAGCAGAATTTTATTGAATTAACAAATTAAAGAAATTTGGTTGCTGGGAATATAATGTCATTTCAGTTAATTAGATAGAACAAGAGGAACATATTTTATTATTTGAGGTGAATTTAATTGGCCTGGAAAATGACGCCTTCGTGTTATTACTGATCAGAGGTTTTTTGGTTAAAATCTAAAAAGATTAGAAAAAGCAGACATTGGTATAACCTCCATCCTTAATTTAAGTCAAGCCTTAACTGAAATGATTTGATTTTCATGTCCGAGCATGATTCTTTGCTTCCTTTCCAAAATTAAACCCTAGACAGTGGGTTCGGAGAACCATACGTAGATATTGGGATATTGTCTAACTTGTGAGTGATGTAATTCTTCCACCCTCCTTATTAGAACTCCTACAAAACAAGTCCTTTTATATCTGTTTTAGCTTTTAGACAGCAAGAGTACATGGATTGGGCGATAGCAGCAATACAGACAAGTCCATGAGAAAAGAAAGAAGAGAAAATTCAGTATGATCCAGATATAGATGATCCAAAATATTTCATTCATTTGGTAAGACAAGATATGTAACAGAACAAAATGGGCCCAAAAACAGAACCTTGGGGCACAATTATGGAGAGTGATTGAGATAAATATGTAGTGCCTGAATGAGAAACAGGGAAATTACTGGCCAATAATATTAACAAAGATTAAGCAGAATCAAGAAAGAGTCTCCTTTTGTAGTAGTTTAGCTTGAGAGGAAAGTTTTAGTGGAATTCAGAGGTTGAAATAAAGATTATGGCGAGTCCAGTAAAGTGTAGGAATTAGAGGAGAAGAAATAGGTATAAAAGAGCAAGGGGTAATAACAGATTTGGAGATAAGAGAAATAGAGTGAAAGGGAGAAGAGAGGAGAAAGGTACAGCAGAGAAATAAAGTTGTAAGTTAACACTACAGGTATGACAATACTTTTTCTAATTTTTTTCACATTGTCCTTGGAGCAACTGACAAATGAAGGTAATTTAGGATAGTGTGAAGTGAGTGCGGAGTCCTCGCCTCACTTCGCACTGACTGATATGTGCTCGCTGATGTCCTGCACGCGGACATCAGCGAGCGCTTTAAAGGGATTCCAGTCTCGGTGAGAGCAAAAGAGTTGCCTTGCCAAGACTGGAATCCCTTTAAAGCACTCGCTGATGTCCGCGTGCAGGACACCAGCGAGCGCATAACACCATGTGCGAAGTGAGGCGAGGACTCCGCACCTCACTTTGCACTATCCTGAATTACCCCCTTTGAAAGTCTTTGGCTGCAATGGTGGAATATGGTTGGGGAAGTCTAATAAGGAATGTCTGTTTATTTAAAAGATGATTACGGTTCCAGTACTGTGCAAAGCTAGAATAGTATGTTTCTTTTAAAGACATATTTATGGGTTTTTCACACATTCTCAACTCAATCCAAGTCTTGAAAAAAAGTGTTGTGGGCAATATATCGTGCACAGGTTTTAATAAATATCAGCATTAACAGTTCCTGAGACATTATTAGATTGAGATTCACAGAGTTTATGATGTTAAAACATGTTAATTTTATTCATTTACTTTGACTCTATCTGGAAAGGGATACGAATTACATCGCTGGCATTCTATTTTTGCTCTACAAGCCCGATGTAATGCAAGAAATATTATTGCATCATTATTCTTTTTTTTTTAACTGAAACCAACTTATTTTGCTTGCTAGAGTTTTCTTTAATATGGCATTAAGGGAAAAATAGTCCTGCACTGGAATACATAATTTATTATGTACTCTAAAATTGTAGATTTAAAGTATTTGTACCTATCTTAGGAAATAATGCATAAGCACAGCATATACTCGAGAGAATACCTGGCTATTAGTCAGCTCTTTTGTAGTGTAAAAATAAGCAGAAAACTAATTAAAGTTACATATATTTTACTTCCTTCACAATTAAAAGACAAGTAACACCAGAAAATGGAAATTGCAATTTAGATTCACACAACAGTTTTTCTTGTACAGTAACAGTAACCATTTTTTTTTCTGTTTGATTCTTAATTTTTCTTGCTTTGTGTTACCTGTCTCTTTCTGTTGATTGGAGCTGTATTTCATTCATTTGTTTTTCTGTGACACTTCCTGAACAAGAATTAACTGAAATGACATAGGGATAATACAGGACTGGACAGGGGTTTATTTAATTAACAGTTTAGAATGGCTGCAACCAGCAGGGACATAAACAGCGCTAATCATTCAAAACCCTAAACTGAGTTTCAAAGAGAACATTTTCAGAAGTAGTACATTAGAACAACTGTCATTCAGATCAAAATTGCATTTTTCTGGCAATACTGACTCTATAACAGGAATGTTATTATTTCCATTTTAATTAATCTCATTTAAATTTTGTTTAATTCATCAATAGAACTTCACTGTCTGTGTCTAAAATCATGATTTGAATTGTTCTATGTTGTTCTGTAATACAAGTCTCTTATATCAAGCACTGTACTGAATGGCTCGCTATCATACATTTTTGAAAACAATGCTTTTCTAAAACAACCATAGCCTGTGAAGACTATAACAGTGATGGCAAACCTTTTTGGCACAGAGTGCCCGAAAAGGTGATGTCACTCACCAGCACCTACCCTGAAGTGCAGTGATGAGTGACCTCATCATGCCTGCGTTGGGGGAAGAGCGCTCTTCAGTAAACAAGCGCTCCTTCAGTGTAGGCTGTGGATCCAACCTTAAAACTGTCAGGTCAGGTCAGGTCTGCAGCCTGCACTGGAGGAGCATTCGCTCACTAGGGGGATGGAGGATGTGTGCCATGGGTAATAAAGGACTAGAAAAAATTAATTTCATTAAGCACAACACTTTAATGGTTTCAATATTAAATTGATCAGTTTTTACACACTATTGTCCTATCTAGATCTTGGCTGATGTTAAGTGTAAATGACTCATTACTAGATAACCCTTCCTAGAATCTACACTAAAGTATAGAGCATCACACCAAGCTCACAAATCTATATAGACACTCTTACGCATAATATAAGGCACTTGACAAAAAAACATTTTATCATTAAAAATCTACTTTTCAAATTAATTTTTATATTTAAGTCAATTAAATGCAATGTGTTTAAACAACATGTTTTATATTTTTTCTTTTCAAATTAAATTATCATTTAAAATTATACATATCACCTATTATGTAACAGGATATAATGCTACCAATTAAAATAAGTGCATTTACTATGCTGAAGTCAACACTGATGACTTATGGGTAATGCATTACTAAAATATATTGCTTGATATTTTTACAGTAATTTGGAGTACAGTATTTTCCGGACTATAAGGCGCACCGGACTATAAGGCGCACTTTCTATGAGCACTTTTTAAGCAATCTTGGTTCATATATAAGGCGCACCGGACTATAAGGCGCAGCACATTACCAGTAAATAAACCATAGCTCAGACCGCAAGTCAAATTTTATTCAACTTACATTGTGTTCATATATAAGGCGCACCAGACTATAAGGCGCACTTTCTATTTCTGAGAAATTCTCAGCATTTTAAGTGCGCCTTATAGTCCGGAAAATACTGTATGTGCCTATAATTTGGATTACTGAGTAAATGCCATTAATTGAACCAATGGCCTAAATCAAAGAAGAACTGATATTTTTAAAATGACTCTGTAAGGATTGATACATTGTAAATTCATTTAGCAAGTTATATAACTTAATTATTATTCAATTATAAATTATAACTTGATATAACTGATTCAACAAATAACTATACACACACACACATATATATATATATAAGGAAGGAGGTACTTACTGGGTATTTTTGAAAAAATAAGCTGTGTTGATTTATTGCAATCCATCTAATTTTTTAAAAAAAGGTTCTCTGGGTAAAAACTCAGCCTTTCCGAGTTTATCACATGAGATCTCATGTTGTTCCCGCGAGATTACTGCACGAGTTTTTCGATCAAGTTTTTCAATCATGATTTTTCAATAAAAAGGTATCCATACTGCTAATGTAAAGTATGACTTTATGACTTTAATAAAATTCGCCCAGTGCCTCCTGTTTGTACTTTTGTTTATATAACTATTTTAGGTGGTGCACCTAGATATTTTCCTATTTTTAGCAACATGTGAGTGTAGCTATTTATTAAAGAAGAACTAAAGTAAAAAACAAAAAAAGACAGTTAGAATATTTACCTTATACTTAGCCAATTGATTAAGGTCACAACATGAGCTGTAAATAGCCAGCTCCCGATGCTTCTCTCAGCACTGGCAGCCAGCACCGCAGCTTCTTCCACCCTTGTTACACCTCTAGTGTTTCAAGACTTAAACATCACGTTTGTTGCGGGGGCCAATGAGAATGCTCCCCACAATGAGCATGATGATGTAGAAGGCAGGGAAGTAGGAGCAGCTTGCTGGCTTCTCAGTCAGCCAGCGCACTGTGAAGGAGGCATTGGGGAAAGCATCGGCTGCCAGCTAATTACAGCACAGCTCATGCTGTGACTGTAAATCAATCAGCTCAGTATAAGGTAAGTAACTGTCCTTTTTTATTTTTTTACTTTAGACTATGGCAAAATTTATTAAACTCGGAAAAGCCGTTTGCGCTTTTCCGAGTTTAATAACTCGGGAGACTGTTTTGAACTGTCTCGCGGTACGTATTGCGAGATTTGCCTCGACTGATACTTGCAGTGAGAAACTTTTTTTATTGAATATATCCATGGAAACGCTTTTTTCTGAGTTTAATAAATGTAACCCCTAGGACTCCTTTAAGGATATATAGTTACATTTATATGTATATAGAATATGTATATAGAATAAAACAGCTAATTGCTGACAATTGTTCTTCCTATAATTCATGATATCACATCTGAATATTCCATTTCCATTGTTACCAAGATGTAAATCCCTCTACCTCATGCCTTCCTGCAAAATTGTGAAGCGTTTTCCTAGATGTTCGTATGAGGGCATGTTTGCACAGACCAGTAGTGGGAAGCTTTAATCTTTAACTGTAGCACCTTTTCACTTATTGCCTATGGGGACATTCCAGAAAAAGACTTGACCCACCGCAGCATGGCAGCACAACAGGATGTCAGTAGATAGTATTTGTTTTACTTGCCAGTATGCATGTTCCACAGCATTCAACCCCAGTCACAAGCACACACTGGAACAAACTATGGATTATACAGGTGTTCTCATTACTGAATTAACCATGCAGAAACAAACTGGCACACTTTTTTCTTGGATATTTTAGAGACTTTAACATCGGGAATAAGGATTTGAAACTGTGCAGAATAGAATGCAAACGATACACAAAATACACAAACCGAAAACATTCTCAGTATCCCTTTAACAATGAAATATAGGCTGAATAACTATCACATGCAAATAAATAGAACTGAAAGATATATATTTACTGCAGTCACAAACACTTTAAGAGATAACTATATCCTTCATCAATGGTGGTATACAGTTAAAATGTGTTAACCAAAGATGTTTTTTTGACATCTTAATCTATAGTCCAAAGAAGCTTTGTCTATTTTGCAAATGTAATTGTGTAATCATGAGCGCTGACTATAAGTGGTTTGAATTTGTTTATACCAGTTGTTCTCAACCTAGTTGAGACCACGACCCCCCAGGCTGATGTAATGCGCAGATGTTTGGGTCCGACATCACAGGAACCATTACATAAAGGAACCTGCTCTCACTACCGGCTTCTCAGTGTGTTCGTGACCCCTGTGAGAGCGTCATTCGACCCCCAAAAGGGGTCACGGCCCACAGGTTGAGAACCGCTGGTTTATACCTTTTCTTGAAAGCAGGTATATTCTGTCTTCTGAAAAAACATACAACCAAACACTGATATTCTTTTTACTTGAACTTCATATATTTATATTACATCACTAAAAGCCCTTTAAAATGAAAGTTATTGTCTTTACATAGTTAATGCTATACTTTATAGAGAACTTTCAGGCATTTGGAAATTTCTATTTTTTCCATAAGGAATATAGTTTTTTTTTTTTTAAATGTTTTTTGACTTTTCATATAAACATCTTAATAACCATTGCATAAGTTTATAGCACTATCCTGCTATACTCACTATCCTGCTATACTCACTATCCTGCTATACTCACTAGACT
>WMED01017933.1:0-12857 GCA_019650415.1 Pipa parva | reverse complement strand
CCAGGCTTCATACTATGATAAAGCCTAAGGTAAAAGGATGTGATAAGTAGACCACTAAAGATGTAAGTACAAAGAAGCTTCTACCCCAGTCTCAACCTGCAGATGTTTAATTTCTGTGATGTCACATATATGAATCTTAGCTGGAGGTGATTTGCATCACAAAGAGTATGGAAATCAGAATTGTCATTTTAAATTCAGAAGAGATTGTTTTGATTTAGAGACACAGATTGTGAATATTGCCGAGTTCAAGTGATCACAGTCTTGTCCCTTTCTATTATAACAAGTGAGTATAGCTATAATATGCCCCCCCCCCCCCCTTCCAAAAAAAGAAAAGTATGAGGTAAGGCAGTCTAGGGGGGGTTATTCACTAAAGTCCGAATTGTTGCGTTTAGGTGCGAAATCGCCAGATAAAGATTGTCGCAATAGGCTGCTACTGTCGCAGTCTCATTTTTATAATGAGAATATTGTCACAGTCGCAACTTTGTTATGGGAAAATTGTGGCAATCTTAACATTAAAAAATTGTTGAGACTTTACAATGGGGAAATTGTAGCGGATTTACTATGGGAATCCGCTGTTTGCGAACTCGACAGTCGAATTCTCACCTTAGTGAATAAGCCCCTCGATCTCTTGGGTAATTTTATGCTGTAGGGGAGATAAAGTAGACATGGTAAATGTCAGCCGCTCCTGGGATCAGCTAAAACACTCACCCAGTTAAGCAACTCAGCATACATTTAGTCTGCCAGAGTCCCAACTTCTACACTGAAATGGATGGCTTTTCTAACTCAGAAAACAGGGGGGATTGGACCACCCCTCAACCCTCTGACCCTGGAATTTATATTTATGCCATTTCAATATTGAAAAAAGAGCTCAGTCAGTTGACCCTCCCCCCTCTAAAGTATAAAGTAGCATGGTCAGTCATTACTTCATAGGCATTAATAAGTATTGGGTGGAATCTTGGTCAGTATGGATAAAGAAATAACTCAGTCTTACAGTCTTAAACAAGGGTTTAAATAAGCCTAGACCTATACATGCTTTCAAATGGCTAATGCAGTCATTAGTCCTGAGGAGCCTTCTAAGTAGACCACCATCTTCTATAAGGCCAGTGTCACATTGGCTGTTTTGTAGCTGAACTGGAAAAATGGTACCCATTGTTTCCTGTGGGATAATCCACACGGACCATTTTGTTTTGCTCTGGCCTAAACCTCTGTCCAACACACTTCTCATTTCCTCATAACGAACCAATAAATTAGTTTCCAGTGTCTTTTATAAAAATATTCTGTGAAAGTCCAGATAATAATCCTGAATACATTTCCTTGCCCGTTACAGATCACACGTCTGTGGGTCTGGTTTCCCAACTCTAATGTTTTCTTTCAGGCTATAGAATTGTAAGTGCTTTCCTCCATGTAGGCAGTGGGTGCTCGCTTAGATATATTAAGAAAAAGAATGAATTTTTTTCTCTCGCTCCAATGTGTTATCTCAGATGTTCAGCCTACGTTACTATTATATTTAATTTAAAAAGCACCAACATATTCCACAGCTATGTATAATACATTGACTGAATGATTTTACTATGTAAGTTAAATTGAGCTTTTATTATTTTGTAGATAGCAGTTTTATAATTTCCAGTTGTTCTTCATTTTTTCTTTGTTTTCCCTATTTCTTTATCAGTTTGGCATTTTTAAAGTGCACATATAGAGTCCCCGACACCTTAATTATTTCAAAATCCTCATGCTTAAAATACCAGCTGTAGTATATTAAATCCTATATTACATCTTTTCTGTAAAAGTTTATTTTACAGCCCAGTTCCTACTCTCTATACTCCTCTTTTTAAGCACTCTTGATCTGGCTTTGGTTGCCAGTCCCCTTCTACTCACTTCTCCCCTGAATTTAAGTAGCAGGTTGTCATTTTATTCCAGCTTAGGCTGCAATGTCAGTTTTCAACCAAATGGTGGTGTTGTGTTCTGAAAATGTGCTATCTGCTACCGACCTAAACAGCTCCATCTTTGTTTAAGGTGACATTTCAGTCCAAGTTTAAAAAAAAAAAAATCTTGATGATGTGGAACTCTCATTTAGGGGAGGAGACTTTGGACTTACACTTAAGACAACAAGGGGAAAGGTGCTGTAGACAACAGCTTAATTGGGTATGATTCTGAGTTTAAGGGTGGAGTCACACTTGCTGATTTTCAACTGAGTTTTTTTTTTTTTAATTAGGCTCATTGTTGTCTATGGTGCAAAACACAATACCTTGGAGACTATTTTTCCAAATCACCAGAAAATCCGGCGGTGTGACCCTAGCATAAAGGTTCATCTTCTAATCAGCACAGAAGATTAAATGAGTTATATAGTCTGGTTTATAAAGTCAGTGGTCCTGGCAACCAGGAATATACTGAGCACAACAGAAAGGCAAATAATTAAAAGACTAAGTGTAGATTACCTTAGAATGCTGCCCAGGGCAACGGCCCACTCCGCCCATACGGAGAGCCGGCCCTGATGCCGCCACCTACATAGTAAAATCCATTGGAAGGTCAGCATTCTTCCACTTTCAGTTTGCTTTTCTCTTTCCATCCCCACTCTTGATTTAAAGCACATAGATTGTCTCTATACTTTTTGGATTTATTTCCCATGGGGAATACCCTGAAAGAAGTATTAATATGATTTGAAATGTCATCCATTCTTCTCTATATATTTATTTGACAAGGCATTATTCCTGGCTAATTGAATTTGGCTCATACATACTGTTTCCTAGCCGTGTCAGACAATTGCAACCCCATTCTATCTAATGGCCAACCCTTACACACACATGTAATTGCAGGTCCAACTGTTCAGTAGATGTAACAGTAGATATGTAAACCCAACAGCTCAACAGAAGTGCCTCCCTGGGTTACCAAGGCTCCCACAAACTGCTTTGTAGGTTAGGTTTTGGAGCTCATTTTTCTGCTTTTACAAATTCAAAACTGATCAATGTGATTTCAGCACATTTGCTAGTGATGTTCTTTCCCAGCTGCCCCTACACCTGTGTCCTTGATGTGTTAATCAACCAGCAGCTCTAGTGCTAGTCTTAGCTCTTCTATGTAGAACTGGGAATTGGCCACTATTATTTGTGATCCAGACCCTGGTCTGGTTGTTTCTCCTTTGTCCATTGAAGTTAAACTCCTGCACATGCTTCAACTTTGCGGCCATTTGGATTGACCCTCTCTTTTCACTCTCTCGAACTGGTGCTGTCTATATACAACATTTCAGGACCCCTGAGTAAAGCGGTAACTCTAGTCTTTTCTGTGTGGGCACAAACCGAGTTGATAAATAAATTTTGTTTTGGAAGTAAACAAAAAAAAAAGAATATTGTTTGAAATGCACGTTATGCCTCAGCCCCCTTACCCAGAAAGCTTGTTATTCCTACTAGAAAAAATTATTGTTCAAAAGAAAACCAATTTATTTACAAAATACAGGAAATATTGTCATTTTTTCCCGACAGCTCCTGCACCTGTTTGAAATGAATCAATAAATGATCCCTGCCTCAGACTGCATTACTTTGTGCTTAAGCAAGAAACTGCAGGAAAGCTACATTTGATTTACAGAACAGTGAGATTTGGCTAAGTGCATTATTTTATTCTATGTGAAGTGACATATTTTATCTCATCGTTTTTAGTCTGTCACACTAGGTGGCTTTTCCAGTGGCAGTCAAATACAGAGGGAAGATACCTAAACTGAAATACAATTTTTCTTATGGACAAAACTTGCATGCAAGGTCAAGTTGCAATAATAACCTATTTGTTCACAAGCCACGATGTCTGGTGATATGATTAGTTGCTGAAATGAAGCTTCTATTGATGCCTGCAGTGACACTTTGAGGCTCGATTGTGAGCCCTCTACTGACTAATTCTTGACCAAGAGCTCTATAGAATTTTAGTGTACGAGCAATGCTTTAATAGAATCAGTACAGCAGATAATTCTCTCACATCTTGGAAGAGGCTGAACCTGTTATGAATTTTGGGGAATTTATTCAGAGTGATCTTTTTGCATTGCCTTTTAACTCAAGAACACATCAAAGAAAAAGTCTCTTTGCTGGCCTCTGCCTGCCGTTGTTAAACCAAATTCTTCTGGAAAAAGGCTGTATGCTCACTTTACATAGAATATTACAAGCAGAATGAAATAAATATCTTCTTGATGAGCATCGTAGACAAGTACTGGCTTTCTTAATGTGATTTTTTGTTAAACAAAGTCTAGTTTTATTTAAGCAGTAAGTGGCTCTTGCCTCATGCAGACTTGACTGCTCAACACATTCCAGGGAGAGAGAGATTGTGTAATACCCGGGAGGGCCTGAAGCTTAACTAGAACATCCTAAGGGGTCATGAGTGATATCTAAAGGTGGATAATCGTACTGCAGTGGGGTTTGTACTGGGTAATCCCAGGGCTCAAAATCTAAGGTGCTCATTGTCTTCATTTTTAACTTGATTTCTGCTGTAAGGGATCCCAAGAATCATAGTCCCTCAGTTAACTTCCAACTGAGGGCAACTGGGCAGACATTGTGCAGAAGGCAGGAACAGTAAAACTTCAACATACAGGCACTGAAGAGAAGGAACTGCAGAACTGTAACACAGAGGAACTGGAGTAGGTATAACAGAACTTTAACATGCAGGATGTGAAAATGCAGTGATGAAGATTCTTGAGAAGACTCCAAAGGTTAGAGACAGAACTGGCAACAAGTGGCAGCAACATTCACAGAAAGACACTAACAAATGGCAGCAACGTTCACAGAAAGACACTAACAAATGGAAGCAATGTTCACAGAAAGACACTGAAGCTCAAGAACTGGTCTACTGCTGTGCCATCTAGCTGAATTCCTAAGAGTAAGGTGGGGACTGGAGGAGGTAAGAAAAGCGTCTCACTGACTAATAAATAAAAGTGGAGACATTGTTGTGGATTAGCAAAGGAGCTTCTCATAACATTTTCCCCATCTTAGTTCCCATAGCCCAGAGGACCATATGTATCTTCATGTCTGGGACCTTGACATGAGCATCCATGAAAGCTTTAATCCAGTGGAATTACTGGAATCAAGGACACAGGTAAATTCCTAGAAGATATTTGCTGAGGAATTTTAAGAAAAACTTTGAAAACAGAGACATTACTTGGTATTGCAGATTCCAGAATTGGCATGCCTAGCTTGGAAACCGAACAGACAGCAGAGTTGGAATACAAGGAACTCCGCCTTAGTTTAAGGGTTCTCTGGTGTTCCCCGTTAATTTCCAGAAGGAAGTATGGACTTTTCTGCAATTAAACCCCTAGTTTGCAGCCCCTGGGTGAACCTCCACTGGTTGCAACAGAGCAGAAACTTGATAACACAGTATACTGATACTGAACTAATACACTGTATAGATGTTTCATCCAAGATTCTTTCTCTCATATAATAGAAAGTGATAGGATCTGAGTGTCTGAGAGGGCAGGGCTTAAAAAACAAAATTGCTGTCTTGTACTGTTGGGGAACAATACAGCACAGGAGCGCATAACTTCTTAATGGTGAGTCAGATCTCAGCACTATTAGACCTATTGATTTAATAAGGGATTAAGACAAAGTTTAGTTCTTCTCTAATTCTTACCCCTGTTGACTTAGCTCCACTCCTTTTTTCCATTTCCTACTGTCCACACTTATCTGACAGCTAATAATCATAACCAACTGTCATGGATATAGTGGACCCTCTTATCACCACAGGGCTGACAGGGGTTTATCTGAGGCATGGAGTCTAAGGATCCTCTGGTCTTCACCTTTAATAATGGACTGGTACAAGTAGGAGTAGTTAGCAGGAGGATATTAGGAACAGGTACTGGACAAAGGAGTTAGATATTTGACTACGGCTGTTACAGGACTGGGAACTGGAAACAGGACTAGGGAGCCTAAAGTAGAATGGCATTCAGGCAATGAGTGCCTGTGAATGCCAGCTTTTAAATCCCCTGCCAGCTGCAGGGGGAGGAACAGGCTAGGCAACGACACATGTCATTCAAAAAATAGTTGACAGCCTCCCACGCACAGAGAGCTTCTGCCTATACTCATTGCAAGGGGCAGGAGAGGACAAAGATGGCACTGGATCACAGTGAAGTTATGTAACATTATCACCTCCTCTAGGGCCCCCTCCTAGGCTCTGCTTTATGATTTGTTATGAAACTTAGCCAACAAGCGGGGAGCTTGAACATCTTGAGATGGAACCCAAGAACGTTCTTCTGGCCCATAGTTTTTCCAATCTACAAAATAAAACAACCTCTCTCTAGAAATCTTAGAATCTAAGATGTTCTGAACCTCAAAAATTTCCGGAGACTCTGTGGAAACTGTAAGCAAGACAGGCACGCTCTCATTGTGAAGCGATTCAGAATAACTGGTTTTAATAGGGAGACATAAAAGGAATTAGAAATATGTAGAAACAGAGAAAGTTTCAATTTGTAGGTCACTGCATTAAGTTTCTGTGTAATCTGAAATGGTCCAATAAACTGTGGAGCAAATTTAAGAGAGGGTACCTTCAGTGGAATGTTTTTAGTAGACAGCCATACTTTATCTCCACACATAAAAGTAGGACCAAACCGTCTCCTCTTTTCCCCCCAGAATCTGGTTCTGAGTGCAGTCTTAGAGAGTTTGGAACGTACCACAGACCAGATAGACGAAAGATCTTGCACCAAGCGATTAACCGCAGGTACCAAAGATTTTCTTTTAAGAGGAAGAGGCATTCCTAGGTTAAGACCATAAACAACTGAAAAGGGAAATCTTCCCGTAGCCTCAAATACTAAATTATTATGGGCAAACTCAGCCCATGGTAACAATTCTACCCAATTACCATGATGAGCTGAAATGAACATCCTCAAAAATTGTTCCAGTGATTGGTTTACCCGTTCTGTTTGACCATTAGTCTGTGGGTGGTAGGCAGAAGAAAAATTTAAAGAGATGCCCAACAGTCTGCATAGAGCATGCCAAAATTTTGAAACAAATTGAACTCCATGATCTGAAACAATATGACTAGGGAACTCGTAAATCTGAAAAATTTCCTTAAAAAACACTTATGCCAGCTGAGGTGCAGAGGGAAGACCCTTCAAAGGTACAAAATGTGCCATCTTGGAAAATCAATCTACAATAACCCAAATAACAGAACATCCTTCAGAACGAGGTAAATCAGTAATAAAATCCATACTGATTTCTGACCATGGTTGAACAGGAGGGGGGAAAAGGTTGAATAACCCCTGCTGGATTCTTCCGTGGAACTTTAACTCATGCGCAGAGGGTACAAGAGTTAACAAAATCTCTAACCGATATTCTCCACTGTGGCCACCAGTAGTGGAGAGAGATCAGCTCCATGGTTCCGTTAATCCCATGATGACCAGCTAAACATGAACTATGAGCCCAATGTCATATAGATCTTCACTTAGAGTTAGGTACAAAAATCTTACCCCTTGGAATCTGTTGATGATGAAGGCTTATAGGCGCTACTATACACTGTAGATCTAGCACATACGTAGGTTCTTCCTGGAAATCATCCTCTACCACAAAGGAATGGGATAAGGAATCCACTCTATGATTCTTCTCTTCCAGGTGATAGGTGAATATGAAATTAAAGCGAACAAAATACAAGGACCACAGTGTCTGCCGAGGGATAAGGCAACGTAAAGATACTGTAAATTTTTGAAATCTGTGTAAATAGTGAGAGGAAACAAAGCTCCTTCCAAGAGATAACGCCAGTTTTCAAGTGCTAGTTTTACTGCCAAGAGTTCACGGTTCCTGATCATGTCGTTCTTTTCAGCTTGATAAAGCTTCTTAGAAAAGAACCCACATGGATGGAATTTCTCCATAGAAGAGGTCTGAGAGAGAATTGCCCCTACTCCCTCAGAAGAGGTATCGACCTCCAAAAAGAATGCCTGTGCAAATCAGGATGATGAAGGCATAGCCCAAATGGCATTACAAGCAGAGGAAAAAGAAAGTTTAAGATGTTCAAAAGCCTTAATGGCCTCTTAAGACCAATCCTTAGAATTTGCGCCTTTTCGAGTTAGAGATGTCAGGGGAGCAACAACTTGAGAATAGTTTTTAATAAACTGGTGATAATAGTTAGAAAAACCTAGAAATCGCTAGAGTGCCTTTAACCCAGTCGGATGAGGCCATTTGAGTATTGTGGAAACTTTCTCAGGATCCATTCTCAAACCCATTGCAGAGATGATATAACCCAGGAAGGGTCCATTCCAATTGTTCAAAAGAGCATTTTTCAAGCCTAACATAGAGAGAATTTTCACAGAGTCGTTGTAAAACCTGTTTGACATGTTTTCGATGAGATTGCAAATCTTTGGAAAAAATTAGTATATTATCAGGATAAACCAGGACAGAGGTGTTGAGGAGGTCCTGAAAGGTTTCATTGACAAAATGCTGGAAGACAGCAGGGGCATTGCATAGCCCAAATGGCATTACAAAGTATTCATAATAGTCATCTCTAGAGTTGAAAGCAGTCTTCCACTTATTTCCCTCCCGAATCCTAATAAGATTATAGGCACCTTGGAGATCTAATTTGGTAAATATCACTGATCCTTTGATGTTATCAAACAGTTCAGAAATTAATGGCAAGGGATAACTGTTCTTTTTTGTAATCTTATTGAGACCCCGATAGTCAATACATTACCGTAAAGAGCCATCCTTTTTCTTAACGAAGAAGAAGCCTGCTCCCGCAGGGAGGAGGATTTCCTGATTAACCCTTTTTTCAGATTCTCCTTTACATATTCAGCCATAGTGTTGGTCTCAGGTAAAGAGAAAGGATACATTTTGCCATGAGAGGGAGGGAGCCAGGCAGCAAGTCAATACTGCAGTCAAATGATCTGTGAGGAGGCAATTTCTCAGCACCTTTCTTAGAGAAGACATCAGAGAAGGAACAGTAGGGTACCGGGAGTTGGAATACTACAACAGAAGTCCCCAAAGACAGGGGGATAAGTTTAGAAAAGGGACGGATGCAGGAAGAATAGCAAAAGTGACTCCAATGAGACAATTCTCCAGTCGACCAATCAATAGTGGGTGAATGCCACTGTAAACAAGGAAGACTTAAAAGTGGACAAGTAGCGTTCGTTGAAATGTAGCAAGAAATGACCTCTTCATGGAAGATGCCTACACGGAGTTTGAAGAGTTCAGTCCAGAATTGAACTAATCCAAGGGAAATATTAGTACCATTAATTGTAGTTATGCGAAGAGGCCTTTTGAGGGGTTTTAGGCCGATATTCAGTTCTTTAGTGGTATACAGTATATATTTTAAAAAATTCCTAGCAGCTCCTGAATCAATAAGAACTGATGTATCTAGAGACTGGGATTTAGAAGATATCTGTACCAGAAGCAATAAACCAGAATGAGGGGAACCAGTAGCAAAGCCCACAGCGATGTTCCCCCAGTATCACTTAGGCTTTGGCTTTTCCTGACTTCTTGTTACTCTCAGGACAGATGTCTCAGAAATGGCCTTTTGCACCACAGTGTAAACATAATCCCAAGTTATTTTGATGGGTTCTTTCTTGTGGAGACAATCTGAAGGTCTCTAACTGCCTGGGCTCTTCCAGTGGGGCTTATATTGGAGAATGAAAATTAGGTGCTAAAGGAGGAAATTTTTGAATCCTTTGTCATTCAGTGATGTGTCCTTGTACTCTAATGTCCACTTTGGTTGCCAAAGAGATCAGGGCATCTAGAGCAGAGGAAAGCTCCCTGGCAGCCAATCTATCTTTGATATGAGGAGCTAATCCCTCCCAGAATGCTTCCACTAAAGCTTCATTATTCCAATTGACCTCAGCAGACAAGGTCCAGAAATTGATGGCATAATCTCCCACAGAGCAAGACGACTGTTTAAGCTAAAGCAAAGGCTGCAGAAGAGGTTCTCGAAAAACAGCTCCAAATACAGATAGGAAGTCAGAAAGATTGGAAATTAGAGGATCATTCCATTCCCAAAGAGGTGGTGCCCAAAGCAAAGCTTTCCCAGACAAAAGATTTAATAAATAGCCCAGTTTGGATCTGTCAATGGGGAACAGGAAAAACATCAAATCGAAGTGGATTGTGCATTGGATGATGAAACCTCTAGATCATCATCAAAACGATTAGGAGGAGGTGAACGAACAATGGGAGCTAGAGACATTGGCTGTATTAGGTGGATTAGATACAACAGCTGCAGAAGTAGATGGCATGGTTCCTTGGATTGAATCTAAACAAGAAGATAAGTTCTGTAGCAATTTCATCTGCTCCTGCTTGGCTGTTGTTGTACCAAATGAGAGACTAATGCAGGTAAGTCAACCGATGAAGCCTCTCCAGCAGGATCCATGGCCTTGAATGTACTATCACGGATATAGTGGACCCTCTTATCACCACAGGGCTGACACGGGTTTATCTGAGGCGTGGAGTCTAAGGAGTCTCTGGTCTTCAACTTTGACCCCCGCAAGGGGGTATGGCCTTTACAGCAGGGAGACTCCCAGGTCGTGACCCTCAGACTCAAACCCCCATTAGTAAAAGCTGATTACAGAGGAAATAGCAGGTACTGTCTCTTTAATAATGGACTGGTACAAGTAGGAGTAGTTAGCAGGAGGATACTAGGAACAGGTACTGGACAAAGAAGCTGGATACTGGACTAGGGCTGATTTAGGACTAGGGAGCCTTAAGTAGAATGACGTTCAGGCAATAAGAGCCTGTAAATGCCAGCTTTTACATCCCCCGCTAGCCACAGGGGGAGGAACAGGCTAGGCAATGATGCGTGTCATTCAAAAATGAGTTGCCAGCCTCCCGCACCGAGTATAGGCAGAAGCGCTCTGTGCGTGGGAGGCTGGCAACTCATTTTTGAATGGACAGGACACAGAAACTGCTGGAACGTGGTGAAGGTATGTAACATCAACCACACATGTAGGTCATGTTAGAAAAACAAACTGTTACTGTATTTCGTAATTTTCAAATGGGATTCTGCTATTGGTTGCAAGGAGCCCCCCACTGAACTTTGATTGGCTATTGGTAACCAAGCTAATGCTAACAACGCTTTGACGAGACAAAGCTCATTGTTCACTCACTTTATTGCCCACCTGCCATAGTATAAACTACTGCAATAATGTGATTTTTAATCAGATGAATATTCTTTGCAGCTCTGTGATATCATATAAAAATGTATAGATGTTATGATTTCATTATAAACCCTGACAACCCCTCCATAAACTGTTTATGCTGCTTAAAATAATAAATTGGAAACCAAAAAGGTGGCAAATCATGTAATTAAATCATTTACCTTGTTCTTTGTTCATTCATTTATTTGCAATTCTCATTTCATTTTAAGCCAGGAGGAAATGCAGTTGCCCTCGACAGACTTTTTCTTTATTGACTTCTCCACCCTTGAAGGGGTTAAACAGCTAATTGGATTTTGCTTCCCCCCCCCCCCATACAATAGATGTGTGTGCTGTACACTGTGCCTTAGTCAGGGTCTCCAGTGCCCTTTCCCAGAGTTGATGTAAGGTCAGCAAATAACAGCTGGGTTCGGCTGCTAGGTACCTAGAGAAAATAGATCTGTGCTCAGAAACAGCCATAAAGCACTGCGCTAATTGCCCCATTAAGCGGTGACTTTGCTGAAGACGGCCCACGTTTATGCTTTGCTAGAAATAAAGGAGAATCTTAAATGCCAGATACGAAAGTAAATTGACATTTTATTGCCATTGTTATTATTTGGCTTATGGATGATCTGATGCTGCAGGCCAATACATCAAACTGTGTGATTTCATGGAAATCACTGATCTTGATGAATCTCTCTCCCACCCCTCATTTTAAGATTTCACAATTTTGTTCTGCGGATTCCAAATATCTTTTTTTTTTTTGTCTATAGATTAGGCTAAAGAGAAACATGTGAATTTTAATAATTTAGAAAATTATTTCGGTAAAGCCTTACCATATTTGTGCAAATCAGATATTCCCCGTGGATGTTGATCTCATAGGACTAGAAGGGGCTGGTATCAACTACAATACTTTTCATAATCATCGGGTTTATGAACTACAACGCTCTACATCATCAACACTCTACTTTTAAACAAGAGCAGTATATTCTGAAAACAGATGTGTGCAGACAGGAAGGTCTACTCAGTGTTCCAAATTATTATGCAAATTGGATTTAAGTGCCATAAAGTTTTAATTTTTTGTTTTTCCATAAAACTCATAGATGGTATTGTGTCTCAGGGCTCTCTGGATCACTATAATTAATCTCAGACACCTGTGATAATTAGTTTGCCAGGTGAGCTCAATTAAAGAAAAACTGCTTAAGAAGGATGTTCCACATTATTAAGCAGGCCACAGGTTTCAAGCAATATGGGAAAGAGAAAGGACCTCTCTGCTTCCGAAAAGCAGTGCCTTGGAGAAGGTATGAAAACATTAGATATTTCATGAAAACTGAAGCGAGATCATCGTACGGTGAAGAGATTTGTGGCTGATTCAGAGCACAGATGGGTTTGTGCAGATAAAGGCATAATGGGGAAGGTTTCTGCCAGACAAATTCATCAGATTAAGGGAGCAGCTGCTAAAATGCCATTACATAGCAGCAAACAGTTATTTGAAGCTGCTGGTGCTTCTAGAGTCCCACGAACCTCAAGGTGTAGGATCCTCCAGAGCCTTGCTATGTGCATAAACCTACTATTCGGCCATCCCTAACCACTGCTAAAAAGCAGAAACGGTTGCAGTGGGCCCAGACATACATGAAGACTAATTTTCAAACAGTCTTGTTCACTGATTAATGCTGTGTAACCCTGGATAGTCCAGATGGATGGAGTAGTGGATGATTGGTGGATGGCCACGACAAGGCTGCAACGTCAGCAAGGAGGTGGTGGAGTCATGTTTTGGGCCGGAATAATGGGG
>WMED01017932.1:0-12858 GCA_019650415.1 Pipa parva | reverse complement strand
GGAATGAGGGGTGTCGGGGGGCAGGAAGCATAGTATTGGAATTAGTGGCTCTTGTGGATAAGCACAGTATGGGTAATGGTGGGGGTTGTGGGGCAGTATAGTATCTGGAAAGTGAAGGTTGGGGCACCACAATATGGAGAAAGGGTGGGTGAGAGAAGGGAACTTGGACATTACAGAACTACACATTACCTTGCACTACTTTACTTATTGTGCTGTAGTGCACTATATGGGGGTACTGCTGCTCTTAATGGGGAATAATGGAGGGGAGACTGCTGGGGGGTGCATTTTGGCATTGTTGCCTAGGGCACAGTTAAACCTTGTCCAGACACTGGAAAAGGTGACATAGAAATAGATGTATTATTTGCTTATATACAGTTAGGGATATGGTGAGGATGAAGTAACTGTATTTCACTTTTATTATGCCGCACACCTCATCTGACAGTGTTGTCGATGTCCACTTGTTCGACAAGTCTATTCGATGCAAAGTAGATGTAAATTCACAGCTATTTTGGCGATGCAAATTGAATTGTAGTAAGGTGAATTCAAACTTTAGCCAATAACTCCCAGTATTAAAAGGGGCACTATAACTGCACATACACAAAAAAACTCCTTTATACTAAGCCAATCACTAACACAAATAGTTAAAAAAAGTTTAGGGAAAAAATAATACTTGCCATTGATTAGTTCTAAACAGAGCTGACATTTTGTCTTCCCCCTCTTTCCCTCTTGCAAGTTAAGAAACACAAGAAGAAAAATCTTCCTAACTGCTTTTGGTTAAGCAGTGTGTTTACCTTTAGGACTCATCAATCAAGCTTGTTTACATTCCTTTAATGCAGGAGATTACAGAGGCTCGGGCTCGGGAATGGTAACTTGTGCACAAGCGTTAAATAGCAAATAGGGCAAAAATGTCTGGGGGAGGGTACCTTTTCATGGAAAGCTGGCCAGTACATGTCACACACACACATTTCCTGGTTTGAAAGTTTTCTATTGCTGTTTAATAAATCATCCTGCATGAAACATCTACTGCAGAAAAACGCTTCTCACTAAGGTATAGTATTGCAACACAGTGTGATGGTGCTCTGATAATCTTGGAGACAGGGAGGTCTGGGCAGGCAGGGAGAGGTAACCAATCCAAGCAAGATTTGTGTTGGAAGAGGGGTAGTCTTATACGGCGAGTATATCCCAAACTCTATGTTTTAACTGGAAAAGTTGGGGGTCGTCTTATACACCGGCAAATAGAGTAAAATCCATGCAGCAACTTTACCTGCGGCATGCCCGAACCCAGACATATGCATACAGAGACCCTGAGCTCACAGGCTGTTACAGGAAGCAATGGAGCAAGAGGATAGAAAAAGCCTGGGGCCAGATACCAACACTTTTCCATTGAGACAGCAGCAGCGGAGGAGACCCAAAGTCGGCAGGAACCGCACCAACAGGCAGAGTTTAGTGAAGAGACAGCTGATGTTCAAATAAATTAGAAAATTGAAAACTTGCATGTGTATTCTACTATCATATTGTTGGGGTGATTTGGGGGATATGGGGCAAGTGGGGCGTGGAAATTCCCCTTCTTTGATAGAAAAAGTTTGAGAACCAGTGCTTTAGCCAATAAACCCCTTGGTACCATTATTGCATTCTGAAACAGGAAATGCAATTAGAGACTGGTAAAAGGCAAAGGAAAAGAAGACAATGTTATATATTTGGATTTCTGAAAGCTGCATGGCACTATTTTAGCAAATAATGAATATGACAGACAGCTGAAGTGAATTTGCATCGCTTCACATTGCTACGGTTGGTCATATACAATTACACTTCTCTTTATTCACTTAACTACACATTCCCTTGGAGAAGGAGTAAACTGCCGTGAATGCTATTTGAAACTTAATTCGAAAACATAGCAAATCCGCAACAATTTCCCCATTATAAAGTCGCGACAATTTTTTAACGTTGAGATTGTGACAATTTTCCCATAACAAAGTTGCGACTGTGACAATATTCTCATTATAAAGACGCGACTGCGACAGTAGCAGCCTATTACGACTGTCTTTATCTGGCGAATTCGCACCTATACTCAACAATTCGGACTTTAGTGAATAACCCCCTTAGTAAGGTGTAGGCAAATTATTTCCATTATCTTTAGTGACAAAAATAGCATTGTGATGTTTACAAGGGTAAAACCAATAGCCAGATTATTTAAAAAGAATGTTTGAGATTTCATGTTCAGAAAAGGAAATGTGGAGTATAAATGCAGAGCACTCTTTTTTGTTGTAGTTTGCCATTTGTATAAATATCATCATATTTGGAAACGTTACAGCCAGAGGATATTGTTATAAATTAACCTGGCTTTGTGTGGAGGAGGGTCTGGCAAAACAAGTTCAACAATCAAAGTCAGAGCTTCCAGGTGAAAAATTCCAGTTATGATTATTATTTGTCTTTTTTTATCCAGAAGTTTCCAAACAAATAGTGGTCTTACAGGAAATGCGTATTTAATAGAATGCTTCCTTTAAGCACCAACACATTCTTATACAAGAAACTGTTTTGTATTATTTTTATATTTTCTTTTATTTGTAAGGTTCCAGCCATTTTTATTGTGCAGTACAGTATACCAACAATTTATAATGAGATTGAGGAGGTCATGTGCAGTCCTGCACAAAAAGTTTCAATGGTTACAATAATGTCTTAATATTTTATTTTACACAGTCTTGCAGGGATCTGATTGGAGGAGCTATAATGTCAATCATCATTTAGCCCCACCTGTCACGGGTACTGAATAGTGGACCCTCTTACTACTGAGAAAGTTGGCACAGGTTTGTCTGAGGCACGGAATCTAAAGAGCCTCTGGTCTTCACCTTTAACCCCCGCAAGGGAGTACTGGGCTTTGCAGCGGGAGACTCCCAGGTTGCAGCCCTCAGACTCACCCTCCGCTGGTGGTAGCTGGAAAGGACTAGTGCAGACGTAGAATATTGGAACAGGCTTAAACACAATTACAGGAGACTGGTAACGACTTGAACCAACACAGGAATACAGGATATTGGAAAATGACTGGAACAATGCAGGAAACTGGGTAATAGCTGGAATGAACACAGGATACTGGGTAATAGCTGGAACGAATACAGGATACTGGGTAATGGCTAGAACAAACACAGGATCAAAAGTACATAGGATAACTAACTTTAATCAAGTTGATAACTAACAGGGACCTAGAGTACTGCTTACACAATATTCAGGCACTGGACTGTCTGAAACGCCGGCTTTTTAAACTTGCCGCCGGCTGCAGGGGAGGGACCGACGTCATTGCTATGCAACTACGCCTATCACTCAAAAGAGCGACGGCAGCCGCCTGCGCACAACGCTTCTCAGTGCGGGCGGCCGAAGGAGAGAGAGAGACGCCGTTGGAGCGTGGATCGGGTATATGTAACACCACCCAACCCAGTTCAGAAACAAAAGTCAAGCTGACAGGGAAAATGACAGAGAGAAACACTGTATAAAGGTACATTTTTGAATACATACTGTATATATTTATGAAAATGTTTATGTCATTAGTCCAACCTAAATTAATATTAGTTTTGAGGTGACAGGTGCACTTTAACAGTGGATTCACTTGGTGATGACTTGAAGTCACGAAGTGTATTTGATGCAATGTGCGGTGTAGTCAGGTGAATAGTAGTGGTTGTATATAGTTGTAAATTCCACCAACATAGCTGTATTGTAGCAATGTGACATCATCTTTGAATAGTCTTGTTTAAAGGAGACAATGTCACAAAAAATATTTCTTTATTCATTTCTACACACTGTTAAGTGTTTCTTTTTACATCCCTTTCACTGGTAGTCAATTCCTGGTTCATATTGCCATTTTGTCACTATATTTTCCATGGCTTTTGAGTTAATCCTTCCATAAACCCAAAAAGCCTATAAGTACTACTATAATCCCATAGTTGTTGCATTTGCAGGCGAATAGATGTAATGTGTCACATAAACACACGGTAAAAGCTGTCAAAATATTCTCTGGTAAAATGCAAAGTTGAAGCAATTGAGAATTTTCAATTTCTTACATCTACGTGAGAATTCAAACTTCGATGACTATGTCCCTGAGTTACATCTCCTCAGGGATGGACTCACCCTGTCCAAGACCAAAAAAATGAATACTCTTTATAAGCAAGGCATTCCAGGGTTGACTTACAGTCATGACCTGCCAAGAGACCCCTATTTATCTACATAATTGAACATTAAATTGGGAGTCAATATACTGTTTCCCTTCTCAGTTAACTGTCCAAAGAAACAGTACACTCCATTGGCTACATTATCTTGGAAATAGATAGATGCATGTTTTACAAATCAATTTAAGCATCTCTCAGGCAGGAGAATATTTTGCATTATTTAGCAGGAAGCCATACATACATTATATTGTTTCAGAATCTATAACTGGTCAAGTATAATGTCCCTTTAACATCATTTATTTAATATTTCCCAAGACAGATTTAAAACACTTGTAACAAAGTTCAAAATAACCATTATTTGCAATATATTTTCTCTTTCACTTCTAGGGATTTTTTTTCTGGGGTCACAAAAGTTGATTTGCTTCCAGCAGAGTTTTGCATGAGCCCACTGTGTGCATTGAAGTTCAGAATAATCTTTTATGTTCTAAAATATTCTAAGATATTCTTTTTTATGCTCCGAATATCTTTCTTTCATGTCTTATTTAGAAACTGGAGGAATGATGCCCTCTGGAGGACAAATTTAAGATTATGCTCTATAGATGAGTGACTGTTCACACCGGCGTTATTTCCTGTGACTGTCCAGCCTTCCTCAACCAGATTTCAATTTTAGCTAAAGTTCTCCATTTCAAAGTGATGTATATCAAAAACTTGTAATTACTGTTGATATTTTACATGCAGGCATATGGTTATACAGTGCTTTTATTGTAAAAAAATATTTGCTGGTACTGAATTATGAAACAAATCCTGCGACCGCCCAACTGGATATACGTCATCGTCGAGTACAGCCTGTGTAGTGTAGTGTACTGTACAGCCTGTCACTACACTACTCAATGCATTCGGCAGAGTTTTTCGGAGGTGCTTGCCTTTGTTAGTGCCGCCTCCGGAGCTGCGTGGCTGGCTGTTTTAATACTGCCTCCAGAGCAGTGTGGCTGTTTTAATGCTGCCTCCGGAGTAGCGTGGCTGTTTTAATGCTGCCTCCGGAGTAGTGTGGCTGTTTTAATGCTGCTTCCGGAGTAGCGTGGCTGTTTTAATGCTGCCTCCGGAGTAGTGTGGCTGTTTTAATGCTGCTTCCGGAGTAGTGTGGCTGTTTTAATGCTGCCTCTGGAGCAGCGTATAGCACATAGAGAAAAAAAAGAATCCCAAAGGACTGCACGCAAACAAAACAAAAACAATATAAAAACAAAGATCCATCCAACAAACAGGCTCAAAATCTTAGACTGACTATAGTCTTAATATACTGTGGGGTAGCCATTATATACACCAAATTTCAATAGCACAGATAACATGCTGTTACAATCACAAAATACTGTACAGTGTGGACTTACAACCCTGTCAGGATTTGGAGCCTGGCGTACATGTTTCACTTCTAATGTGAAGCTTCCTCCTGCGCTGGCAATCTTAGCAATGCTGGCGTTTAAATACATGCCGCCTTGTTTGAATGATTCAGTGACGTTTATGTCACATGACCACACTAGCTGTAACATGTGTGTCATGTGATCGCGGCTGAGATCAATTATCTCCTACCAGCTACGTTGCTGCCTCCGGAGCAGCATGGCTGGCTGTTTTAATTTAAAGGAGCTATAATGTCAATCATCATCACCTGATGATCGCTGTCTGGAGGCAGCATTAAAACAGCCAGCCACGCTACTCCAGAGGCAGCATTAAAACAGCCAGCGGCTGGCTGTTTAGCTGTCTGAATGATCTGATCAGTCATCAGATTTTCTGGTACGTCGTACAACCGCTTACCAGCGCAAAAAATGCACTGTGTTTATGGATCCTGCTATCTTAATGAAAAACCATGCAATATTTACAGATTTTCATATACATAGGACCTAGTTTCAGTTTATCCTTATGCACAGATCTTTGTGACTTTTTCAATGTAAAACATTTCTCTTTTAATGTCTCCTGTTGGTTGGTTCAGTTAAAGTGCATCTGTCACCTCAAAACACTAATACTAGTTTAGGTGGTACTAATGAAATAAACATTTTGTAAATATATATGTATTTAATAAAATTTACCTTTATACAGCACTTCTCTCTATCATCTTCCCTGTCAGCCTGCCTTTTCTTTTTTCTTTCCCAGTTCAGGTGATGATGATTGACATTATAGCTCCTCTAATTAGATCTCTGCTAGATTGTGATTTAAGGAATGGATTAGAGGAGCTATAATGTCAATCATTATTTAACCCTGCTCACCCAACACTCAGGAAAGAAAAGGCAGGCTGACAGGGAAGATGATGCTGTATAAAGGTACATTTTTTAAATACATATATATTTACAAAAACATGTATTTCATCAGTATAACCTACATTAGTATTAGTTTTGAGGTGACAGGTGCATTTTAAGATGTAGCAGGTTCTACTGCCAAGTAATACAGTGCAGTTTTATACAAGGGGCGAAATTTATTAAAATTGTTAAAATTATCGAAATTGCGATATGAAACGGGATTTTACAGATATCGCGATATTGATATCGGTATCGATATCGAAATTCAGACGGACCACAATGGTCCATCCGAATTTCAATATCGATATCGGCAATATTGATTGTCAATAATGAGAAGTGAATTTGAGAGTATTTTGGTGATGCAACTCGAACTGTAACAAACTAAACTTGACAAGTGAATTCACCCTTTAATCAATCAGGCCCAAAATCCATTAAGTTAGGTAAGGTATGGGCAGCTGTTACACAAGATACAGTTTACCAGCATTTGCTTTTCTGATGAAAGCATTGATTACAAAAACTTATTGAACATGGTTGCTTTTCCTTATCTGAATTACTTATTACTTCTTCCTGATCTTTATTATTTTTACTATCAATATACATAAGGACTGTGTGTGGGTGTTCTGTTGTTCTGATTAGCAATAGTTCCTCTTTAACCCGTTAGCTATCTTGACTTAGTTTTACAAATTTGTTTTGTTACATTGCAAGTATATCAATAAGGGTTGCAGTGGTCACTGATGCAACTGGATGACCACTTCCCCCATAGTAAGCCCTGCAGCACCTGCACAATGCCAGAACATTACACAATGCTGCAGGGGGAGGGGTCCCGGTGCTGATCCTGCCCATGGTTCTTTAGATATAATGCTTGTAGTTATTTAAAGAGAGTCTGACAAAGAGTGGTGCTGAAGTCCAAAGTCCAGCACTGCATTACTTGCTACAGAAGTGCTATTAGTGCTCTGAATTATGCAGGGCACTGCTCAGTGTAGGACACTTTTTAATGTAGACCTGCCACTAGTGACAGAATTCCACTTGAAAAAAATCAGGGCACCAGCAAAGGTGAAGGCTTATCAGCTCAGAATAGCAAAAAAACTTATATTATGCTGTGTATACTCAGGCAGTCCTGTCAAGAAGGGAGCACAATGAGCCTACAGGAACTTGACAACACTCCATTTATCCATTACATACCTGTTGGCTTTAAAGTAGGGTAACAATTCTTTGGATAGTTTCCAGTAGCTCTTCATTTAGTAGTATGGGCAGGTCATTCTTATTTCTAATGTGTAAACCTGAAAAAAAAAAAGCGCAAAAAAGCACAAGAGTGCTTTACCAAATAAACAAAAAGCGGAATAGAAAAAACCACCAATAAAAAAAGATCATAGCGATATAAACATGATATATGGTGAAAACATCTTGAAATTCCACCATCAAAGTGAACACACGTGCGTATGTCGGCAACGCGTTGAGATCTTACATTGAGTGTTTTGTACAATGTGCTTATTATACCACTAATTTGTGAGTATATTTTTATCGTTTATTTTCAAATTAAAAAATATTTTCTATGCCATGTTGGGATTTTTCTGTGTTTTATCTTAATATGGTGATACCTATGGTTAATGCTTTGGACGCTTTTGAATTGAGCTCCATATTCCTGAGTGCTTCTGTGTTCTGGAGCCATTTGGATATCTTGCTGTGCATTCACCTTGCGAACTACTAAAGATTGATTTTTATATCAATATTAAGTCTTACAGTATATTTGGTGAGCATTCCCACTACTAGTGTGTTCCTGCACATGTGTTCCTGCACGTGTGTTCCTGCACGTGTGTTCACTTTGATGGTGGAATTTCAAGATTCTTATGTTTTCACCGTATATCACTTTTATCTTTTTTATTGGTGGTTTTTTTCTATTCCATCTTGTGTTTATTTGGTAAAACACTATTGTGCTTTTTTTTTTCAGGTTTACGTGTTTTTATATCGATGAGGATTGTGAATTTCCTTCATTTACACTAAAAAAGCTGCACATTACTGGACTGTCAGTTCGGACTAATTTATTATTGATTTTTTATTCTCTTTAGTGCTGACCCTTTTTGTCAATTGTTATTAATTCTTATTTTGAACTGCTCCTCTTATTTGGGGTATCTTAAAAGCTTAGCAACACCCCTGAATGTAATCAGGGGTTTTCAAAAACACTCCATGAGAAAATTGTTCACACTGCCAGCATAATACACAGCAGGTGTGTGAGTATTAACGAAAGGGGAATCATGTAGATAACTATAACATTTAATGGACCAAAATAAAAATAAGTTAAACTAATAGCAAAGAAGACCCAGGACTGTTCATAACACAGATAGCACTATGCTGTCACAGTAAGTAAAATGGAGTCTGGCACTCTTACTTACATTGACAGCACAGCACAAATGAGCAGTGCTGTCAGTAACACTTTAAATGACCTGTTTAACCAGAAAGGAAAATGTCACGTGGCAGGTAATTCCACATAATGCATGTAAACATATTATCTTTGAAGCTAAATTCCTGATTCATGTTTGTTTATCTCTTGTACTGTAACTAGTCATCTAACTGTTCTATAAATAGACACCCACCCACTGCTATTGTTTTTAATAGAATTTTAGATCATGCATATGCATGAAGTGAACAATAAAGCCAAACCAAAGAAGCAAATGTATTATTAATACAAAATACCACCTCGAAATCTTCCAGATCCTTTGGAATCTCAAATGAAAATAACACAAGGTATGGAGTATTTTCAATTTTTGTTGTGTTGCTTTCTCTATAAGACAGTATATTTATTACTGAGATGTACTTCTACATTAATAAAATTCTGAAAAGGAATAGTCACACTCTTAGTAATGCACTGCAGCAGTACTGGAATTTAAAGTTATCTTAAAGTGATTATAAAGTTAAAGTTACTAGTATGGTTCCCAATCTCTACATTCTGTCACAATAACCAGTTTCAACATTTGTTTTGGTGTTGCAGTTCCTTTTAATATTACCATCTGCGAAAAAACAAAAACCCTGACCCTTCCAGCTATGTGCTATTATGTAAATGTTTCTGAGCAGGTAAGGATGCTGTTGCACGGGTAAATAGAAAAGAATGAATGCCAGTTATTGTGCGAACATTTGTTTTCATAAAACAACAGAGAGGTCCAGCCAACACATTTGTGGTTTACCCCTCCATTAACCCACAATAAGTGGAAAATAAAATGAGAAATACAGCTCATATTCTAAATTCTATCAGGGTTTCTTACTGTCCCTAAATTTAATGACAATTTGTCAAAAAATGATTCCAAATTTTAAGTGTCAGTAAAAAAATATTCCAAACAGTAAAATTATGAGCCTTTCTTGGGCCCATTAATTACTCACAGAATGTTCCCTGCAGTGTTTTGGGAATGTTTATACATGGGAAATCCCTTTGTTTTAATGCATAAACATCTTATTGCTCTTAAAACATTTTTCAATTTTAGATTTTTGAAAGTTCAGAATTTCTTTTTAAATGTCAAGGGCTGACAACCCTGAACTCTACAGAAACAGAGCCTTTGTATAATTACTAAATCTTCCAAGGTATGAAGAAACAGTCGGAATTAGGGAGCTTCCTACAACATTTACAAACCTTCAAACATTCCTTGGAACTGTAGCCCAGAGGGCAGGCACTGAGGGGGAATTCACGATAGTCCGAAGTAAGGTGCGGAGTCTTCGCCTCACTTCGCACTGACTGATATGCGCTCGCTGATGTCCTGCATGCGATCCAGTCTCGGCAAGGCGACTCTTTTGGGCTTGCAAAGACTGGAATCCCTTTAAAGCGCTCGCTCATGTCCGCGTGCAGGACATCAGTGAGCGCATATCAGTCAGTGTGAAGTGAGGCGAAGACTCCGCACCTCACTTCGCACTATCGTGAATTCCCCCCTGAATCAGTAGGACGCCAGATTTAGTAACAAACATTATGGGCCTTATTTACTAAAGGATGAATAGCTGCATGTAGCTCTGAATTCGTATTTGAGTGCTACTTCCCCATGTTTGCTTATTGAGTAAACTCTGCAATGCGTTGAATAAACATCTAATTCAGGTGACTACGACAGTCACTATCTTATGGAGCACTTCACATCTTTGCATGCACATGCACATGTACTTTGACTATTGACCGGGTAGCAGAGTCTGTCACAGTAATGAATTCGACAAGACATAGTGCTCTGAATTCTCCTGTTTGATTACATCAGAGTGGCAAATTGGGGGTTGATGACAGGGCTCTGGTGTGGTATAAGATGACTATTTCTTCAAAAGGGACAATGGGAACTGCAACTAAATTAGTCTTCTACTTAACATGACCTAGGAACCAGGTGACATAGAAATAGATTGAATATTCACTTATATACAGTTAGTGGGATATGGTGAGGATGACATCACTGCACTTCACTGGAGGAATTCACATCACTCTGCATAACTTCGTATCCTACTTCTATTTGACTGACTTCACCAAACTATAACTGCTACAGTGTGCAGTCTGCCTGTTCAACAAATCTGTCTACAGCTTCATCAATAAGAAGAAGGGAATTTGCAACTATTTGGAACTGGAGAATGTGGTATAACACTCATACAACACAAATTACTTGGGTTTCTATACATACTATACATGCAAAGCATTTTTCTGCAACTCAGCACATCACGGAAGTAATTATTTGCACAGGCTGATACCACAATCAGCCCTCAGCTGGTTAAGATATAGTTCAAACATACGTACTCAATCTCAAGATAGGCAGGTTATACTTATAAGTTCTAGCAAGGATCTACAGTAAACATAATTTTACATGACTAACATGATTAACAATATAATGGAACCTATTATCATTTTCTATAATGCCTATATGGAGGTATTTATAAATATTCCTTCTTAATGATATTTGCCTTATCACTGGAACACAAACTCATTGATAGGAAAGTGGAAGGATCCTTTGAAAGGGAAATATTTAAAGGCAGCACTCATCTCTATACCAGATCAGTGATGACTGCGCAGTTCATGAGGGATAAGTGCTAACAGATTATATAACTGAAAAATAGTTGTTTTGGAGCAAGGTTAAAGGGCTTATTCATCAAAGAAAGAATCTGACTGCCAAAGGGAATTTTCATCACTTTGGGTTTCTATACTCAAATACTACTGCTTATTCACTAAATAGAGGATTCCAATAGCAAAGACATGACTGCATCAATAATATTTTCTTGCATACTGTGGTGTAGTCAGTAGGAGCCCTGCCATCAGCCCCCTAATTCACCATTTCAATCTGACAAAGTAAAACTGGAGAATAAGACACAACACACCTTGTCAAATTTGATACTGCGGCAGACTCTGATACTTGATGAATAGTCAAATTACCTGTGCATGTGCACATAAAGTGGTGCAAAGTTCTCTGTAAGTCTGCGACTTTCATAAATATCCTTAATAGGCTCCAATTCACCACATCACAGAGTTTGCTGAATACCAGAATGTTGGAAAGTCTCTCGTTCTTTGGGCTGATCCAAAGAAGAACTTCAGTCTCATACTGTCCCACTAACTAACTGTATTCTGTGAATCTAAACAGATCAACAAAACATACACACAGCAGCGCTAGCAATAATTAATAAAACACAACTCCTGAGGAAGCAACAGGTGAAATGCATTGAGTTGAACTAAGGAGAGGATATCACTTTGGGCCTACTTCATACCCAGTCACCTCTTGGATCTTTCTAAATTTCTGACTTGGACTAAGTGGAGCCTTTGATGCTTTTTATGCATATGACTCATATTTGTTTGTGAGTACAACCATTGTCTTGGTTTTTTTAATGCTCTAATAGTAAAAGCAATAATACACTATTTTAGCTATTTGTTTTTTATGAGAGTCCTGGATATGTTTATCTGCGAAGCATTTCATTAATCTGCCGTAAGGAGAGGATTTTCCGATTACTATCAAAAACCTAATGCAGCAACAATGTTTAAAAAACTCAAAATATCCAGCAACAAATACCAAGAAAAGCCAAGTTACCAGCAAGAAAACAGTTCAAAAGCAAAAACAACAACAAATGAGTTAAATGAAAGCAAAGTAACCCACAAAAATAAAATTAAAAGCTAAGCATTACATAATCCAGGGGTGGGAAATTAATTTTCCCATGGGGCCACATGAGAAATTGGAATGGTTTTAGAGGGTGTAGGGAATCAGTCAAAAGCTTTAGCAGTCTTTTGGGTTAACATACTGCAAACATTGAATTTCTGAAGTATTCTTCTTTTATTTCCACAAAAAAAATGAACTTAAACACAGCCTTCCTTGGCAAAAAAAAAAAATAAAAAAAATCCCAATTGAAAACCAATGTTCCACCGTGAAAAGCATTTCTCAAAAATACAGTGGGAAACGGCAACTCATACAGTTCAGAGTTATAAAACAAAA
>WMED01017931.1:0-12858 GCA_019650415.1 Pipa parva | reverse complement strand
CTTATGAAAATATATTCAACATATACTGCAATGAACTAACTCTACCAATTTATTATATATATATATTTTGGATGTCGGTCCATTTTATAACGACTCCACCAAAATGGGCCCCGACTCGGCCGGGCTGCCGGCTCTGGGGCTCGGCCGGGCTGCCGGCTCTGGGGCTCGGCCGGGCTGCCGGCTCTGGGGCTCGGCCGGGCTGCCGGCTCTGGGGCTCGGCCAGTCTAGCCAGATACAAACCATCACACAATAAACTAATCTGATATTAATTTTTCCACTGCTCCTGAATGTAACCATAGGAAATAACAAAGCCCTGACTCCTAGTGGTGCTTAACTGCCAGTACAGGCAATACATTCAGTCTAGGCTGACAGGGGATGCTGGGTGTTTTAATCCAAAAGAAGCTGCGGTTGCAAATCCCTGGCCCTGTGCACACACGTCAATGAAAGGGCGTCATACATTAGTAAAAGTGACACAGTCGCAGCTTCTGTACTGAAACATTCTAGTCTGGCTTACTTAGTGCTTTCCTACCCGGGGACACAAACTTACTGGTACAGTGATCAATCCCCGGCTACCGGCCCCAGTACCAGCTACAGTCCCGGCAGGGTCTGTCTCACTCTCGGACGCAGGCCCGGGAATAACGGACACCAACCGCCACACTAACCAGCTCACTCTCCGAACCGAACGGTTCAACTCAAACTTCCTTGTAATCCCATTGGCTACACTACTTACTGACGCCACAAGAAATGTCCAATCCCGGCTTCTCTCGTATTCCCATAATAAAGAAGTGGGTGGGAAAGTGGGCGTGGGCGGGGACGGAGAAGGAGATGTGGGTGGAGAAGTGGGCGTGGGCGGGGACGGGGAAGGAGATGTGGGTGGGAAAGTGGGCGGGGACGTTTACCTGCTGCGCTTGTACTGTTACAATGCATTCCTAGTGTTGTATTCTGCAATGTAACTGTGTGTGACAACGTTATGTCGGTGTATGTAACTGGGGTGTCCGACTGCCGGTGTCGGTAGTCCGTCGGTTGCAGAATTACCTCGGTCATGTTGAAAACCGGAATCCTTACAGCGTTTACAGCACATCACTGGTAAACGACTGTGATGTCTCAGGCTGGGGTCACAAATTACAGCAGGAAACAATGGGGACTCATTTTTTTTTTTAAATCTCAGCTCGAAATCAGCCAGTGTGACCCCAGCCTTAAATGTTTAGGGGATTATTCACTAAAGTCCGAATTGTTGCGTATAGCTGCGAATTCGCCAGACAAAGACAGTTGCAATAGGCTGCTACTGTCGCAGTCATGTCTTTATAATGAGAATATTGTCGCAGTCGTAACTTTACTATGGGAAAATTGTAGCAATCTTCATTTTAAAAAATTGTCGCAACTTTACAATGGGGAAATTGTTGCGGATTTGCTACGGGAATCCGCTGTTTGCGAATTCAACAGTCGAATTCAGACTTAGTGAATTAGTCTGCACTTCCAGATTTAGTTAAAGCATTTCTCATTCAATGATATTGAGTATTAAGTAGAAAGTTTATTTATTTTATTTTGAAATATGTATTATCTAAAGTTTCCGTGGATACGAAAGAGTTTTAGATAGATAGATAGATAGATATTTATTATGTCAATTCTACATAGGTACATGAGCACATACAAGAATTGAAATTACGTTTCTCAACTCTCCAGCATACATGACAATGGGGAAAGGAATAAATATAATTTACAAGAACCAGTGGGCAAAGTAAAGTGCAAATGCAATACCATATATACATAGAATACAATAATACAATAAATAAGTATAGGAGGAGAAAGTGCGTATCAAAGGGAGAAAAAGGGGGGAGGGGATGTTGAGCTCGGAGGCAGGTTAAGTCAACTTGGAGGCAGGTTAAGTCACTGAGTACATATTAAATTTACAAGGTCATAGGGAGACATGATAACAGGAGGTGAGGTTAAAAAGTGTGAGAAGGGGAGGAGATGAGGGGGAGAGGCAGAGCAGGGAGAGAGTTCAGAGCTCTTACAGCCTGGTGGGTAAAACTGTTCTTCAGCCTACTAGTCCTGGCCATTAAACTGCGCATTTTTCTCCCTGAGGGTAGCAGTTTGAAGAAACAGTGAAGAGGGTGAGCATGATCACCTGCCACACAGAGGGCTTTCTGAAGAAGACGGGATTTATATGTCCTGGATGCAGGGAAGAGAGGAGCCAATGATTTTCTCAGCCGTTCGCTCAGATGCTGCGCATTACCACACAGTGAAGCAGTTAGTCAAGATACTCTCAACGGCTCCTCTGTAGAAGTTGTTCATGATGGATGTGGAAGCACTTGCTCTCCTAAGTTTGCGAAGAAAGTAGAGGCGTTGGTTGGCCTTCTTGGTTAGCAATGATGTGTTGATGGACCAGGAAAGATCTTCAGTGACATGTACACCCAAGAACTTGGTGGTAGTCACTCTTTCCACAGTGGAAAGAGTGACTACCACCAAGTTCTTGGGTGTACATGTCACTGAAGATCTTTCCTGGTCCATCAACACATCTTTCCGTTTAGTTAACACATTTATCTGTTTAGTTAACGGATAAATGATGCAATCAGTAAAAGAAGCAGCTAATAGGACAGGGATGGCGAACGTATGACATGCAGAGCCCTCTCTGTTGGCATGCGAGCCGTCGCCAAACCCTGCCTTCAGTACAGGCAGCAGACCCGATCTGACAGTTTTCAGGCAGGATCCGTGGCCTGCACTGAAGGAGTGCACGCTCGCAAGGGAGCTCTCCTCCCCTGACGCATGCGCGCTCCTCTCCCGATGCAGGTACAATGACGTCACTCACCAGTGCCGGCACTTAGGGGGACGCGCCGGTGGGTGATGTTACCTTTTTGGTATGGAGTATTTACTAAGAAATCGCACAGTTAGCATATTCAATATAAAGGATGCGACTTTACACCCTTAAAAACAGGCTATTGGACATGTCAAGAGGATGAGCCCTACTTACATTTGGAGTAGAAGTTAGTAAAGATACTTGGTGTGCAATTAAATGAAACAACAAGGGTGCCAATTGTTCTTTCCAAAACATGAAAACCGCATTTACTGAGTAGAATAGCATTTAAAGGAACCGCAGCATAATTATCATTATTAGTTACAGAGTTATATACTAGAACTAGAGAGCACATACATAGGAGTTAACACAGGTATTTATATACATGAGCATCCACAGGGTATTGATATATAGTCATCACCAAGGAGCTGTGAGTAAAGATTACTTCAATGGTTAGGTACAGGCCAACTTTCCCCAGAAGCCAGGACAATATTTAGGGTGTCTTCTCTCAGAATGGCTGTCCCTAAGTCCCTAGGTCTGACCTAATGAATCCCTCTCTGTGCTTCCCTATTCAGTTAGGTAAAGCACTAGGCCCCCTAGACCTCATCACTCCTGGTGGGATCAATTGCTACCCAGATATACAGGCCTACACCCCAACTCTCAGCAGCTAGGGTGACCTAACAGTATATTTGAAGGCTGCTAAATCTACCCCTCTGTGTGTCTGTCACTGGATTAGTGGAGACAGGGTGCTGCTCCTTCAACACCCTCAGCAAATGACAAAGAGCTTCCTGTTAACACTCCTATTCATAAAGAATTCAGAACCTGCAAGGAAGTAATGGATACAATCAAGGCTTAGGGGGTTATTCACTAAGGTGCGAATTCGACTGTCGAATTCGCAAACAGCGGATCTGCTACAATTTCCCCATTGTAAAGTTGCAAAAAAAATTTTAATGTTAATATTGCGACAATTTTCCCATAATAAAGTAGCGACTGCGACAATATTCTCATTATTTAGACACAACTGTGACAGTAGCAGCTTATTGTGACTTTCTTTTTCTGGCGAATTCACACCTATATGCAACAATTCAGACTTTAGTGAATAACCCCTAGAGAACACTTGTGTAGAAGATAACGTAAGGCATTTAGCCACAAGAGGGAACTCTAGGATAACAGATAACCCTCTCTGAATGTATAAATAGAGAAATATACCTATATATATATATATATATATATATATATATATATATATATATATATATATATAGTATAAATGTAGTAGACTGGGTGAAACCTAACTAGAGGATTTTCACCAGGGCTACACTTCCCTGGCTGATAAAGTATAAAAGGTGTCTGCTAATCACAACAATAATATTAAGGCCAAATACAATGTACGGTACTTGAAACAAAGGGGGAAAATTCGTTTTAAGGGTGCTTTAACACTGCCTGTGTAATAAGGCTAGTGGTCAGGCATCAAATAAACAGTTATATGGAGCCCTGTTATAGGCTCTGTAAATAAACAGTTATAATCTTATAGACAAGCGCTAAGGGCTAGGGGCTGTATAATAAGATCCTATTCCCATATCCCACTGCTCTGTCTCCGCTGTTAATTGACAGGGAAATGGTATATTTCATTTATTCTTCACAATGAAAGAAAATAAAGAGCCTTATATCTATTATTGTGGACTGACCTCTGATCAGCTTTCATTAGTGTTTAATATTAGTGTATAATATATATTAGTGTCCATATATTAATAATTAATATATGGACAAAATGAAATCTGATTCTTCCAACGTGACCCAGAGATGCCAAAGGGCGACTTAAAGACACCATTGTCCTTCTCATTGCTGCCTGGTGAATTTATCAACACAAAAAGCAACATGTTCACAAAAATAACAAAAAAAACACAAGTTTATCATTGTGACAGAAACAAATAAATATTTGAATGAATATTTTGGGATAATATTTTCAGATATATTCCCATAGCTAGAAATGTTTTTTCTTTGCCAATAACAACAGAACAGCAACATGCCTTTACTGCTTTGTGGCAATGGAGCGTATGCCCTGCATCACCCATCCAGTACCAATAACAAAAACAAAACCGGGCATGTGACTCCCTGGCTCCGCCTACTCCGCTTCCGGCAGTCGCTTAGCAGCTGGAGAGGGGCGTGTAGGGAGGAAGTGTTGTAGGAACTTACAAAAAGCGGAAGTGCGCGGGAGAGAGAATCCTGGGTACAAAGGAGAAGGATGTAAGGTGGATGGAGAGAGAGAGGAGGGGGCGAGGTGAGTAACAAACGGGCGCCCGTGTCTCCGGTAAAAAGAGTATAGTGTCAGTTAGTGGATATCAATTCCCGTCATGCTGTTTACAATACCCAGCATGCTCTTGTTTAGTTTGTTGTAGCTGAAGGTGGGCTGAGTATACAGACGGGCGTCCATTGTGTATAGTTCGAGATCAAGTAAGCTTAATGCCCGAGTGCTTACTTCTACTTCATACTGTACGTACGGGCTCATTAAATGGAGGTTCTCGTTAATAGTAGTCATTAGCGGTGGCCAGGAGAGTAGTAGTCATTAGCTGTGGCCAGGAGAGTAGTAGTCATTAGCGGTGGCCCGGAGAGTAGTAGTCATTAGCGGTGGCCCGGAGAGTAGTAGTCATTAGCGGTGGCCCGGAGAGTAGTAGTCATTAGCGGTGGCCCGGAGAGTAGTAGTCATTAGCGGTGGCCCGGAGAGTAGTAGTCATTAGCGGTGGCCCGGAGAGTAGTAGTCATTAGCGGTGGCCCGGAGAGTAGTAGTCATTAGCGGTGGCCCGGAGAGTAGTAGTCATTAAAAATGCTTTTTATACAGCTGGGCAGAAAGCTTTGCTCTCCTAGGTTTTATATTGGATTAGACGTAAACTTGTTACACCCCCCCTTCCTTTACATGGTGTGTTTGGGGGGCGAGCTGGAGCCTTGTCTTTACATGGGGGGGCTGTTTGGAAAGGCTGCGATGTTTGCCTGATTGACATGTTACTGGTGAGTCAGTAATTGTGTCCCAGGATGACTCTACAGCCATAGTATTTTATGTAGGATAATTAGATTTATTTTATTTATTTGTCACTGTATAAGTAAAGTATATACAAATCAGTGAAATTACAGATGCGTCATAGTTTAGAGAAGACAACGGCAAGTAGCAAATTGCAATAGGCAGTGGATACAAGCGAGGATCAATAAGCATACAAAGACCACAGTAACAATGAGTAGCATAGTAGTGTATAGTATAAACCAGACTAACAGTAATAATGATTGAATTAAATAAATAAATATAGGAAAATATATCATAAATAATTTTAAATTATAATAATAAATTAGTTAAAATAGTAATAAGATATACTTATATACTATATAATAAGAAAAATAGTATGTTTGTCACATGTAATGCTTTCAGTTTTGCTCTCCTATTTAATAGTGGGGGTGACAGATTCCTGTTGATTTATTTGCTCTAACTGTATTTAATAAGTGTTTTCGTAGGCTTCATTTTTCTGGGATAGTGTTATTGGGGCTGTGCACTTTGGAATTTTTAGTTTGTTGAAGATTAACAAGAGGGGGATATTGAGCTCTTCTGAGTTAAAAGTATTGCTTTAAACCTACCTGATGAAGGAGATTTAACCCTCGGAAAGCTTGTTTATTTAAAAAGACTGTTAGTCCAATAAAAAAGGGTTACAAAATACTGCAATACTCAATTTTTTTTTGCATCTGTGGACTAACACGACCTCTCTACCCTAACTTGTATACACACAAAAGACCAATAGAATGTGATAGTGTATTAATGGTTAACTAATGAATCGCCACTTCAGCCCTCAAATTTTATTTTATAACATTATTTATGTGTTTGTCTGTTTCTTTTTGTATATACTTGATATAAATAAGCATAGCCCACCTGCTAAAGCAGAGTAGCTTTCAATTGTTTATAGTTGATTCTGCCTTTTATTTCAAAAAGCTATTGTATGTATACTTTTTTTTGTTAATTCTCATTTTCATTCTTTGTTTATTTGGCATTACTTTTATTTGCAGCTCCTATACTATAGTAGCTCTATCAGTCTCTTAACTTGGTGATTGGTTTCTAGGTTAATAAGCCCTGGCAACCAAAATAACACTTAAATGTCAACAAGAGAGCAAACAAAGTTGTGTTTTTTTTTGTTTTTGTTTTTCTTATTGGGAATTTGTGTAATTTGAAAGTGAGTAATTGATGATATAACTAGTTTGTAAAGTTAGATTAAACAAAGTTTTTGGTTTTTTTACTGACCTTTCATGCATATTATTTCATTTAGGAAGGAATAATGACTGGAGAAAGGCCCTTGAGTTGGCTGAAGTGGCTGCATGATGGAAGGGAACGAAATAGAAAAACAGCACAGTAAATCAGTGAAATGGCGTCCGAAGCAAGATAAAAATGTTGAGCCATGGTTATGGAAATTCTCAAATTGCTTCTCTTCTATTGGACAGGATTTACCCACTAGTGGTGGAAACACGGTATGGCTCTATATCGTCTTACCCTTAACTGTACAATAAATATGTGCCTTTTAAAAATAGATGCTGTTAATTTGATAAAACTGCATGGGAAATAATCAATAATTCATTAATCCTACTGCACCCCCACCTTTTACATATTTAAAGGGATAGCATTATATATAAATATTTCCTTTTGAAATAATTCTGTTTCTTTTCTAACGCATTCATAAACGGAACCCTGCTGTTTGGTTCTGAAGATGTGCAGTCATGTAAACTTTCTAGGTTACACAGGCGCTGTTCTGATGAAAAATAAAGTGTTGTTTATAGCATTTGTAGCCTGTCACGTTGTCTTCCTATTATAAAGATAAGGTGCATCATTAATTTTGGAGAGATCTGCTGTGTTGGTAAAGGTGCAAATGCAAGCACAAACGGTAAGTGCATAATATATTTTGAAACTATTCCCTGTTTGGGCTGTTTTTTTTTCACAAAAAGTAACAAGAATTTTTTTTTAATTAATAATTTTCATTGCTAATCTACTATATTAGGTATTCAATTTTTAGATGGGATGTATTGGCAGTCTTATAAGATGAATGCATATTGTTAAATATATTATATTTTTTATCATTTTCAGAAAGGCTTCATGGAGTGTCCAAAGCCCAAAATGGAACTAAAGGATGTTCCACCTCCTCCACAACCCCCCCTTAAGCTTCACAAAAATATTTTCCCAACAGTACCTCTCCCCAAAATCCTACCACCCGCACTCCAACTAAATCAACATCAAGCAGGCCCAAAAGTAAGCTGCTGTATACGTTGTTCCAACAACTCCTCCTGTGCATCCAGTATCCATTACCATGGTGGTGGGTTTATGCATCAGAACACAATTCTGGACAGTAAGGGATCTGGCACAATTACCTGTCAGGTAGCCCCTGGATTTTCATTTACACCTGAAAGTCCTTTTAAAAATGCCTCCAATACAAGTACTTTCAGCACTCACACAACTGGCTTTACCAACCTGTGTTTGGAAAACCGTTCATCTCCATGCCAGTTTCATTCTTCTCAGCCAGTACCCTGTTGCACTAAAGTCCATTTAAACTCCTTTCACGGTGATCTCCCTAGGCTCCAGGTCCCACCACTTGGCACCTCTCCTAACTACTTCACCAGCGGGCATTCTCAGCACATAGAAAACCATCTTGCACCTTCTGAGTGCCTTTCCCATTTTTGCACAAGCTCTCTGCATCTAAACACCGCACCTTCTGTCTTTCTCAAAGGTCCTCACATCTGTGGTGTCTGCTTGGAAAAGGTTTGTGTTTTAATATAATCTTCTATATCCCTCAGGCCATTGTCGTGCATACAGTTGTCTACTAATATTGAGTGATTTTGCCATTTGTTTGGTTGTCACTAAAATCTTATTTTGACAAGCAGTGCATATTTATGGAGCCAGAGAAATTAAGTGTGGATGTGTACACATATAATAAAATATGTATATACATGCGCTCACATGCACGCATGCATATATAATTTTGGGCCCAGAGCATCCTCTTAGAAAATGTTCACCTTACCTTAGCCAAGATATGAAAAATTGAAGCACAATCTTCTCTGTACAAGAAGAACAGCTATTTGCATTCTGTGGCATTTTTTGGAAAATGTTCTATTTTTTTGTTTGTGGTGTTGGGTTAACTGTACATTTTATAACAATGTGTTGAGGGCCATGGTGGAGGTTTTGTAAACTGTATTTGGCACTGCTAATATAGGAATTATGTTAAATATATAAGGCTGCTTGGATTTTGGATTTTCTCACAGGAAACCTGTTGTGAATAGTCACTGATTACAGCAATGCTATATAAACTTGAATCCATATAATCCTCTATGTAATTATGCTGTGAACCAGGTCTTCAGACCATGACTTACTGTATGTGCTTCTTTTAATGTTTAAAGGTGGGATTTGTCCTACAATTATTTTACTTTGTGAAATGGATTTATAATGTCTACACTTTTTCTGGCTGTTAATCTGATATGTTTTAAAAGCTTACTGGTTGCTTCCCAGTTGAATGTGTTTTCAAATATTTCAACTTTTTGGTTCAGCTGATTTTATTGTATTAGGACCAGGCAGAAAAAATGTGTAGCAGATTCTATAGGCTGTAAATAGCAACAAGCTTAGAATAAAATGATATTTTTTGAGTTTTAAATAAAAAAAAAATGTAGGAAAATGTAATGCTTCCATTTGAATTGGGAGGGCTCTAGTTTACTCCACAAAACATGCCTTCTTCGCATGCCTTGTCTTGGTTACCACATGGGGTTATTCACTAACGTGTGAATTCGACTGTTGAATTCTCTAACAGCGGATTCCCATAGCAAGACCACAACAATTTACAAATTATAAAGTTGCGGCCGCGACAATATTCTCATTATAAAGATTCGACTGCATAGGGGTGTGCGAGATATATCGTCTAAGATAATATTGTAATCAGCGCGTTATCGATATACAAGCTGCATTATCGAATAGCTCCACGCCTTTGGAATAGGCTGCTGCAGAGACTTCTGGGAGGCAGGCTATCAGAGTGGCCGCACTTTTAACGTGCTATATAACAAAGCTGAGACCCAACTATACACATACATAGAGGCCGTGCACGTGTCAGGCCTAACAGCCACAGACACACAGCACCAAGCAAAAACGCTAGAACTGGACAAACCAAGGATTAACCCAAACACAGCTAATCCAATTTTTTCACTAAATTGAAATATAAGACTTAACACATTTTTAAATAATGCAAAATATCGTCTATTATCATTATCCATGAAATTACCGAAAATATCAAGATCATTTTTCAGCAATATCGCACACCCCTACAACTGCGACAGTAGCATTCTATTGCAACTGTCTTTAGTGGGCGAATTCACACCTATACGCAGCAATTCAGACTTTAGTGAATAACCCCCCCTTAGTGTGGTCAAGTGGGTTTTTTGTTTATTTTTTGGTTTGGTTTTGTGTGGTCAAGTTTTGTTGTTTTTTTATTAATATTGCTGTTCTTATTCTGAAACTATGCCCTCTTTAGTCACTTTTGTCTGATTTCAATCACAGTAATGATTTCTCTAGTTAATTGTGCAGGGTACAGAAGAATGCTTGTAGTTTATCAATCATTTTGGAATATTTCACTAGACCAGTGATGGCCAACCTTTTCAGCTCGGTGTGTCAAAATTAATCAAAAAACAGCATAAACTGTGTGGTGTTTCACTTTGAGAAAAATTTGGAGATGTGGCAACTCTCCTAATAGGAGCACGGCACAAACAGCGCCATGACGTGTCAGTAAAAATGTCTTGGCGTGTCACCTCTGACACGCGTGTCATAGGTTAGCCATCACTGCACTAGACAGTGATGTGATATATAGCAATGTTTTAATTTAAAAATGAAAACGTCCTTGTTCTGCATGTTTGTGTATCAAGGTATTTGTTTAATAGGAAATGGCAACATTTTTTTTTAAATTGAGTGTTACATAAAAATTGAACCTACAGAGTGAAATAAAATGCAACTTTAATTTAAAATGTAAAATATTATTTCTGTAAGTAATTGTAAATATTTTAAGTGTAGCTTAGCTATTCCAAATGTATTTAAACTTTTTAAATGATGCAAACCTTTTCATATAAGCATGATTTTTTTTGTTGCCAAATTGAAGGGTTGTCTTTTGTATGTTAAACATACCTTTCTTGCTGCATCTAAAAAAAAATTGGATATACAGCCAAAAGTACCCTGTTGAGATGACAATATAATAAAAAACAATGCTATGAAAATTATGAGCTATAAACCTAATTCTATATTTCAGATCAATGTATCTGCACTTTTAGTACAGTTAAAATTTAAATTTCTCAGCTCATGAAATAATTGTACTGTAGTGTTAAACATGTGACTTTACATTTATTAATATAGTTTGTCCTAAGTATTCTTCTTAATCCTGTCTATTCAGCCAGCTAACAGTATCACTGAAGTGAACAAAATTTGGCCAAATATTCCTCTGCCAAATACTCAGACTACTCCTATCCCCTTATGCAATGGCTGTGGAACCCAAGGACCAGTGAAAGAGGCTGCCCTTTTATTTACCAAGAATCTCTGTGAAGGATCTCAGAAATACGGTAAACTTTTTTAAATTTTTGGTTATTTTGTATGTATGTTTCTTTGCACTGCTTTTCACACACTGTAAATTCAATGAAAAGCTCAGTATTAGTAAATGGCTGTTATCACCAATTTCTACATGACAATATCAGTTTTTCTAAGTACCACTTTTATTAATCTTGGTGCCTGCTAAATTATAAGACCTGCCAACAGAAACAAAACAACATGTAATTACACTGAACTGTTGAGTGTTGGCAGTTGCAAATTGATGTCATTTGGGTTTCCATAGTATTGGTACCTCTGCAGCTCATTAGTGCATTGATTTTCTTATTTTGATACATATATTCTTTTTGTTTTATCAGACTGCTTTTATTGTTACTTGCAGGGTCTTCAGATTTGACAGCTGCAGGACAAGTACAGGAAAATCTTCCTCCAATAGGTGTGTTCTGGGATATTGAAAACTGCTCTGTTCCCAGTGGGCGCTCTGCTGTGTCAGTGGTGAAGAGAATCCGAGAGAGGTTATTTAAAGGACATAGAGAAGCAGAATTTATCTGTGTTTGTGACATCAGTAAAGAAAACAAAGAAGTTATTGAGGAACTTAATAACTGTCAGGTAAAACAACCTCCATTTTAAAATGACTTTAAAGACTGTTTACATAGTCCCCTTCTTTCCAATCAGGTATGTAACTTGTATCCAATGACTTACCTTTGCAGGTAACTGTTGCGCACATTAATGCTACGGCAAAAAATGCTGCTGATGACAAGCTCAGACAGAGTCTGAGAAGGTTTGCTGACACGCACACTTCTCCTGCTACTGTTGTTTTGGTTTCAAGTAAGTCTTTATATGTAGAAAAATATTTAGCTGAATTGGTGTATCGTTGAAAAATGTTAATTTTTGTTATTTGTGTTATAAAAATCTTTTATTTCATTGGGAAGAGAACTGGCTAGTAGTTAAGTGGTGTTAAAATGAGTCAAAGGCTAAGTGATTAAAACATAGTTTGTCTGCATTGTTTAGATTTGCTGGGTAAAGTATTAAAATCGCCAATTTATTGAATTTACCAGCATGCCCAATAAAGATTAGTTTGACAAAAAATGAAGTTTAGTTGGAACAGACTTTGGCCTCATACACTTTAGGCCAGGGCCACAAGATTTATTAGCCCCACCTCATGATCCGCCAAATGTGCTGTTTTGTTGATGGATGAATCTAGATCAGAGCTTCATGACAAGAGTTCCCTTTTCAGGTCTGATTTCTGCCCCCTTGTTTGAGGGTATAATCAGTGCCATAATTGAAACACTTCCCTTTAAAGACTCCAATCCCAAAACTGCTGCTTGGAAGTGTGTTCAATGGGATGCAAACATTTTTGCTTTATATTTACATCAGAGAAACAATGAAACCATATTGTATCAGATAAATGGTCCATACATATAAACATGCATATAAACTGCTACAGCACACAAGGATTTTTAGGAAAAATATAAAA